>JAHPZR010024019.1:37500-40000 GCA_019787425.1 Platygyra sinensis
TGGTGTTTTTCGTCATATTCCCCCTCAGGAGGGCTTTGTCCAAGTTAGCGAATTAACTGTTTAGACCAAAAATGGCCGCCGACAGTAAAAATGTTTATTTGGTCAACTTGGGCTAAAATCCTTCGGCGATGGGCATCAGGACATTTTGTAATCTGGAATTTTGTTTCTGTTCACTTTCGAAGGGAATATTCAATGCGCTAAAAAGGTATTACGTCTGGTCCATGGAATACGCTGACGGTGATAAATGTAAGATCGTGTTTACTTCGCCAGAAGCAATGGTGGAATTAAGTTAAAACTTAGTCCTTAGCGCTCGTAAAAAACCCTTTTAACATATGTAAACTTATAGTCGTTTGAAAGGTCAAGGTATTTTTTCCTCAGACATAAACAAAATTCTCCGATTACAAGTCACGTTAGACCCGCCTCATGCAAAGAATGTTTCCATATCTCAAACCGCCCTCTCCCTATTCACGTACACTCACATGAAATTTCTAAGTTTCTTGACACAGAGACTTAGTTTTTGCTCAACAAATGTTGTCAAAGTGCAAGTCTCTTCAATTTTAAAGGAAATAAAAGATTTCTGTGTGACGAGATAGATTTGAACTCGGCGTGTCAGCACGGATATCTTCTACTCTTAACACTAGACCACCGAGGAAATCGCTACCAACGAATGGTTCGATTTAAGTACCTTATCGCAAACCCGAACGCTATAAAGAAGCTAACCATTTACCCTAACCCTAATCAGTATTTACTTTGTGTACGCATCACAAGTATCCAAGGGCGGTTTGAGATATGGAAACAAGTCTTAACCATCTTTAAATTTGTTTCCGGTAATGTTTCCTCGCAAAAACGTTGTTGCTAAATATTACGTAATGTTTTTGTGCACGCAAAAGATTTAAAACAGCGCGGTTTTAAGTCTTTTTTAAACTTTCTTGTTTTTGGCGTTTTGTCGGTTACTAAATCCCAAACCTCCGCGGATGATGTCATTATCAACCAATTACAGGCCATTTCTTGGGTGTTTTCGTCATATCCCCCCTCAGGAGGGTTTTGTCCCGGGGGTACTTCCAGGAAAATTGGCTGGGGGTGTGCGGCCCGCTTCCCAAAACCCTTACCCTATTTATGACCAAAATCTACGATATTCCCTACCCTATTTATGACCTGACCAAAAATTCGAAACCCTATTTATAACCTGAACCTTACATCAAAATCCTGTTTCAGACCTTCCTTATAACTGTATCTCTAGTTCAGACCAATGTTGAATTACCGTAAAACATAATTTGTGTAGGGCTTTTGTTGATTCTCTTTTCGATAATGATAAGAAAGTGGCTTCTAAGTTTAAGAACATACCCAACTTAGGGCTAGAGTACAAAAACAATACCCTATTTATGACCAAAATGGCCCAAAATCAGCCAAAATCAATACCCTATTTATGACTAAAACGGCTGAAAAACCTACCCTTTGGGGCCGCACATACCTATATAGCCCATAAAAGGGAGTACTCCCCCCCGGGGGTTTTGTCAAGTTAGCGAATTAACTGTTTAGACAAAAAATGGCCGCCGACGGGAAACATGTTTACTTGGTCAAACTTGGGCTAAAATCCTTCGGCGATGGGCATCAGGACATTTGCAAGGAAAAAGCATCTATTTGGGACCAGCTGCTGGCTACTATAAAGGCTGAAATTATCCAGAGTTAAGCTGTATTTTCGTTTTGCGTGCGAAACAGAAGATTTTGTAATCTGGAATTTTTGTTTCTGTTCACTTTCGAAGGGAATATTCAATGCGCTAAAAAGATATTACGTCTGGCGTCAGCTATGGAATACGCTGACGGTGATAAATAAAATCGTGTTTACTTCGCCAGAAGCAATGGTGGAATTTTCTCGGGAAAAAAACTTTGATGAAACCTTAGCGCTCGTAAAAAAACCCTTTTAACATATGTAAATTTATATTCGTTTGAAAGGTCAAGGTATTTTTTCCTTAGATGTAAACAAAATTCTCGGATTACAAATAACGCTAGACTCACACTATGCAAAGAATGTAATGATTGAATCACGCAACTTATACTGTTCACTTTCACTATGTGACAAATAAGGGCGATCGTAATAATATAGTTGGTGTGATAATATAGTTTGTGTTGATGAAGTGATGTGGTGTCCAAAGTAATCCATGAATCATCAAGGACTGCTTTAGAATGTGCACTGCGTTTCGTCTCGGAACATATGACCCACGCTATGCAAAGAACGCAATCAAAAAGCCGCTGATTACGGAGCGAAAAAATTGTGATGTTTATTCCCTAAAAGCTGGTGAAACTTAAATGTAGTGAAAATCATACGAATATTCTACTCTTTATTTAGTACAAAATATATTGCCTTTTTATTAGTGAAGTGCTTGATTTGAAGCGAGTGTTGAAAACAGGACAAGCAATTACGTCATTTATGGAATGTGACTCGAGTCACGCTGATTTCCGTTTTTACTCACTGACATAGAACGATGACCCGACCCAAGCT
>JAHPZR010024019.1:45000-46589 GCA_019787425.1 Platygyra sinensis
AGAATACGGCTAACGGGTTCCGTTTTCGACAAATCAATTCACTGTTGCGACTAGTAGGTTTGAAACCTACTAGTCTTTTGTAGAATGCAATGCTGGATTGACTTTTCGAAAACGGAACCCGTTAGCCGTATTCTTGGATCGAACGAGCGAGTTCAATATTCGAATAATCAATTCATTATTGCATTATTGAAACGACTAGCGGGTTCAAGTTTCAAATAATCAGTTCATTAATGCAATCTTGACGGGTACGCTTCACTTAGTTTGACTGTAGTTGTCTGACGTTTTCTGCCCCTTTGTAACGTGCACAAGCCTTTGTGTAAGCTGCAGTCATGGACAAAAGTCTTGGGACAAATTTTTGACGCTTTTACGCAGAGGCCAGACCCCCGGCGGGGGCCAGACGCGAATACAATTTCACCTGCGTAACCTCGCCCCCCCCTCCCCCACCCCTCATAAAATGTTGAAAACTATTACCTTTAATTTCGTCTGATTTTCAACATGGTGTTGAGTGAGGCGGGGGAACAGTAACGCGCTTTTAAAAGGAAAGCAGCGCTTTTTCAGTAAACTTCAGTAGTGAAACACAGATAATTCGTCAAATTACTCAAGTGTCCTGTTAGAAATAGATTTCGTTACTCAGTCGTTATCCAATCAGAACACGATGTTTGATTGACATCTGATCTAGGATTTTTACTACGCACGTGTTGTTGTAGTCTCGAAGGAAGAAAAAACTCAGGAGAAAAGTCGGTCGGAAATCTGTCGTAAATTCGAGCGGGAAGTCTAAATATCGAGAATAAAGTCTTGTTGAATCTAGAGAAATTATTTTCTCCTTTCTATCATGTCCTAAGGATTGTGCACGATTGTAGTTCCAGTCTATCACTCGAGAACACGGCAATGGTCGACAGCACCTTACCCACTTCTAGCACCTTTTTTGCTCCAATGGCTTTGGCCAGTTGCGTGACAAAGCTTGTTTGGTTTGGCGCTGTTGCCTTTAATGAGAATTCCTTCAGTCTCTCGGAAATAACCTACAAACCAAAGTATAATTCACTCTATACTCAAATATGTGGCTCGTAATTACTGTAGGGGTTTAAGAGGGTTCAATAAGCGAGGGGAGGGGGAGAGTAGAGGACATTTTTACCGTACCAGTCCGGACACAAATTCACCTACAGAATTCGGAAATTTTGGGTGAAATATTAATGGTACTTGCACTCAAAGATGCAACAATTGTACTGAGGAAACTACCATATGAGCAAACTCACAAGTCGAGCTACAAAGACCAAACTCTGAAAAAATAAAATGTCTTCGATGCTCAAAACCCAATTCAAGTGACGAATAGCGTGAGGAAGATATTGTGAACTACAACTTCGAAAGACTTCGGCGAATTCTAAATACTGTGCAGAAATTATGTGGTTCACTGATAACCTTAGAGCTTTTTACTTTCTCCCAGCTCTCCCTCAGTCAAGCTCTTCCTCTCTCTAACCAGTTTCTACCTTGTCCAGGCCTGAACTGAAGCAGATATGGCATCGTCCATTCTGAAAGGCTCGATTACCAATTATGGCAGGCTTGGTTACCAATTATGGCATCGCTTGTTTAAG
>JAHPZR010024020.1:0-7500 GCA_019787425.1 Platygyra sinensis
AATACGCGCGCTGACACAGTTTAGTGATGAAAGTAAACCGAGTTTTTTTCCTGCTTTTTGTCTTTTCTGTTTTGAAATAGAGAAAATGTTCTCCATGTTTCTATCGTGCTCCCACAGCATTTCTTGTACTCCCAAACTTCCACTCGTGTTTCTATAGCTCGATACTGAGAAACAATGTTTTCCATTTCTTGATTATCTGATCGGACTAGAGAACAGCTTCATTTAGTTATGATTGATGGCTATATCCACGTTGTATACAGCAAAGCGGGATAAAATATTTATTACCACCTGAATGCCTTAGGAATGATACGTGCCAATGCAGGCGATTAGCCGTCTGCCACCAGGGGAATGATAAACATTAATTCCGTCACCACACATCAGGAAGGAAAAGCTGGCACCAGTATATATCATTAACATTCTAATAATCAGCCCCAGGCCAAATATGAATCAAATCTATACGTTAATGAGGTAGTCACTGGGGTTTGCTCAGATCAGTAAATGGGGCTTTACAAGATTGGAATGCCATGCCTAAGGACATGAAAAAAAGAGATATCGCTACTTGATAGGTTTAAATTTTGAAAGAAATTTTCAATTTTTACTTCTTTTTTTATCAGTACCGTTGGATTTGATGTTTATTACTAATTTTCATGTTACCTTAGTTACTGAGGACCTCCCTGAAAACCACACAGTGTGACGGAAGTTTCTTCCGTAAATATTGTTTTTTATGTTTATTATTATCTTTTCTTTACCGATTAGGTTCCTATTCACTGACTCAATATTTGATCCGCGGGCGGTAGCGAAAGATTCTCATGGCGCAGAATGGCTTTTGTTTTAAGGACATATACTTACTTGCTGGCATAAATTAATTTTGTCTCACTACAGCTCCCATGTGGATTCTCGATGAACTCTAATTGGCTGCTCTATGATACCGGTGTCATTTTGCACTTTCTCGCTTCTTTTCATCGTTGGTACGATTTTGATACTTGCCGAAACAAATTAAAAAGTATTCAATTATAAAGTACACGAGTCAATCCGAAACGCTGATGCGTTAAATTAATTATTTCCTTTTCTAAGAAAGATTTAAGTTAAATACTGAAGACTCTAAAGAAAGACCTCTCCCCCCAGGTAAACCCATTGAAAATAACCCAGAAATTTCTTAGCAGTCATTCTCTCGTATTGTATTGTTTTTCATTTTCAATTTCAAACCTTTACCAGATGAAAACATTGTACCCACGAGATCTTAGGAAGAAAACAATAATAGTTTTAATTATTGAATAAAGACGAGAAAGCGACACTCAACATTCAAGTAGACTTATTTATGAAACTATCACCTGCCAAGTCTTATAGAAGCCCTAAGACTATTACAGAAGTCGAACCATATCGTAGCGCTTGACAGTTCTATCTTCGCTTTGCTGTTACCGGTCGTTGTTTCCTAGAAAAGCTATTCTTAACTTATGGCAGATCTTCTTAACAATCTCCCGGAAAACCAATGGCTTAAATTAAACTATATTAAGGAGACAAACGTGAGAATAGGAGGCGTAGGAACAAGAACAAGACCTCCTTTTCCTACGCTAATTGTGTGGAGACCACACGAGCAGCGGCAGCCGCCAGAGGATTTTGATGTAATGGTTGATCTAAATGACAAGATTGTTCAAGGCAAGTTTTGTCCTATCTTATCCATTTAGCTTATTTTAAGAAAGATAACTCGGTGTGAATAGCAATGGGAGTTTCAAGGTTCTTACTGTGATTTTTTCGACCAGGGAGTGTCAGTGTTTTTCGATTGCTGGGCGACAGGCATGATCCTGAGGTCTGGCAGTTGGAGCCAGAAACACCAGTTCCAAAAGAATTAGTATTTACTCCAACACCTGGAACACTGGAAGTTCAAATCAGACCAGTTTTTAGCACAACCACTTCTCAGCAGTTTGAGAAGGTATGTGTAATTGATGATGAACTGATTCGAATTGCATGAATGTAGATTAGATACATCACGTTTCTTGTCTGCAAACTATATCGTATAATTCTTTTTATTTCCCACTGAACTGAAAACAAACCAAGACCGATTTCCAACGCAACCTTCACTAATGTTGGTATTGTAAGACAATGCAACTAATTACACTTAACTCTGCTGCCAAACAAAAACGGTAGAAATTATTTAAAGTTCAAGAAAGGTTTAGCAAAGTTCGAAATCAGATCACAAATCCCTCTTCACAGTGTTCAGTCCTGAAGTTAGGCTGTTCCATCAGCATTGTGCTATACTGAGATCTTTGAGTTTTTCTCGTAGGTGACGCAGATACATCACGTTTCTTGTCTGCAAAATACATCGTCTAATTGTTTCTATTTCCCAGTGAACTGAAATAAAAAAAAAGCCAAGACCGAATTCCAACTCTCTATTCCACTAAACAAAGGTTAACACTTTAACAAAACGATGAACAAAACAAAGTAAAATACTTGATATCAAACCACTTTGGTCACCTTTCGTATAATAGATATATGCAACAGAAACAAATTTCTATAATGTTTGATTTTTTTTGCAATCTTCGTTTAACGCCGCTTGACACCGACATAGATAGATAGATAGATAGATAGATAGATAGATAGATAGATAGATAGATAGATAGATAGATAGATAGATAGATAGATAGATAGATAGATAGATACTTTATTATAAACACCTTGCAGCCATATGCTGAATTACGGAATATTTACAAATACTGATGAAAAAAAAGGTATAAAAAATTTACAACTTTGTCTTTAAGAAAGACATACTCCTTCACGGACGCAGATCATGCAGATACCGAGATTCACCACCCCCCTCCCCACAAAGAGATTCCGTGGAATTCCTATCTAACGGCCCCAGTTACTTTCGGATTTAGCAGGCAAAAGGGGCCGTTACGTCCAGGTAGATGTTATTTTCGGATGGTTAAAAAACGCCGTTTGTACGGTGCGGTAATTCTCACTCTTTTCTGAATTAAGAGGACACATAACACTATTAACTACCCAAATGAATAAAGCAGACTGTATGCAAGAAAAATGCTTCACAAATGTTGGTATTGTAAGAAATTGAAACTAATTCCCCTAAACTCTGCCGGAATCAGATCAAAAATCCTTTGGTGTTAAGTCCTGCAGTCGGCATTGAGCTTTAGATCTTCGAGTTTCTCTCATACGTGACGTCTTGGCAAGACATTTCTAGCCGTCTCCGAGATACAGTTGTTCGTCTTTTCGTGAAATGCGGAATAGCTTTGCCAAATTCCGGGCAACGCGATATGGAAATCAATCTTGGTGGCCTGGAGAACTATGCAATTAGCTACTCGAGTGGCGTGGAGCAGATATGGTTTCATCATGAGTGTAAGGCTGTAAGATAAAACGCGCGAAGATATTTATGGTTTCACTTTAAATAATAAGAAAAAATTATTTATCACACGCATCACAATGGCGTTAAGTTAAACCTTTCATTGTATTAAAGTTGAGACAATTTCACATTTGTTTCAGTTGTACACGGCGTGGCTACCACAATCCAAAGATTTTCACGAGATCTTGTTATCTAATGCAATGTTGATATAGAAAGCGCCCTAATTACGACTAGGCCATCCCAATAAAATGTTTCTTTTCCCATCGCCCTCCCTCTCGTGAAGATGGGTCGGTGGATTGGGCAAAAAAAAACACACACACACACACAATGAACACATGATGGGATCTGGGTGCTAGTGAAGGCCGAGCTGCTAAGTACGAAAGCTTAGTTACGTGCTCCTTTCGTTCGTAATCAGATGGTAAAAGATGTATACTAACAGGACTATCAAATGTCTAAAAAGACTACAAAAGCGAAGTATCGATACTAAGTTAAGACAATTGGTGTTGATAAGACAAGATCGTGTGCTTGTAAATTAAAGTACTAGCTTCTTTACAAGTGATTCTGATTACTTTTCCAAAAGAATGGGTCGGTCAGGCGATGGGAAACGAAGCATTAAATTAGGATGGCCCTAATGGCAAAAGCAAACACCTTACAGCACCTAAATAGGAAAGAAGATAATTTTTTCGTTCATTGTTCATCGATCTATAGTATTGTTTGATACGTTGTATTAAATAAAATACGGCTCTTTGATGTATTCCAATCAGGTATTCTTCACAGGACAGTTATTTTCGGATGGGCCGTTATTTTCGGGATTCAATAAGGAAATGAAAAATTAACATTGCTTTCGGGGAGCCGTCATTTTCGGGGGCAATGGGCAATGCTCTTCGCTATTGCATGGAATACATTTACGCACAGGTATTGATTCCTGATAAAAGCGAATAAAACTTCACATGAAAACGTTATCCAGTAACAAAACAGCCACATTCGTTAGATTACTCTGAATATCTTTAATATTAAAATAGATAAAAAATATATATATCTTAATTGACCACTCCCCCGATGCGGCTTTTCATAGTCAATGAAACCAAATGATGAAACAAATAATGCAAATGAACGTAACATGCCTAAAGATCCGAGCAGGCGGGAAAAAGAGCAGCTGCTTATTTACAAGCATGACCGAGGAGTTGAACTGGGGTCTACCAAGAAACAACTCCACTTAGGGGTAAGAGCGGGACTTGAACCGACGTTTGTATATTTACCTATCTAATGTAAAACCAAGAAGGGTCGACAGTAAACGAAACTATAACAACATTTTGTCCATGAAATACTCGCCTTTATCATGCCAAAATAAAAACAGTTTGCTTTCCTTTCGCGTTACAGTAGCTAGTGAGTGATTTCTACCTCTGAGAGCAGAAATGTTAAAATTTCTAGATCTTGCTTCACGCTCGTCGTGTAAAAATTTTTGCGAACAGCAGTCCGTCCGTGTTGTTAGAAACCGCGGGAAAATCGGACGCGTGCATGATGGCTCGTCCGATAAGGGAATAGCAACATCTATTTTGAAAAGTGTCGTCAGGTAGCCTGAATAGCTTTTCTTTCCTTACTGGGCCCGGCCTTAAGGCGAAATCAATAAGTCCACCATTCTGATATTACTGACTACAGACAAAACGAGGAAAAAAAATTACCGACTAGCGAAAAGCAAATTCTAGCTGACAACCGACGTGGCCCGACGTTATAGAGATGTTTTTTTTATTCAGAAAGAACAGCATTTTGAATTTATTTCTAGCTCAGGAAATGGTCAGATCGTTTGGTGGGTTCTATTTCACCAGAAGTAACCACATTAATTTCAGATTCAGTCAATTTTTGTAATTTCCTGTCTTCAAATTACTTTAAAGCCCCAGAATCCTCTGAGGGGAGCAGGGGACTCATTTCTAGAGTAGCAATTAGCAATCAAGCCGACGAAACGGCCAGCTGTTGTATTTTCACTGCGCGTTGTTTCGAGCTGTTTGTTCATGCGGTCGGGCCATGCTTGGGATACTCAAAGTCATCGTGACTTTCTTTTCCGAAACGTTGAAGAGGTCGCCATCGAACGACATTGAAGCCGGGTTCCGGTGGACAAAGAAACTCATAAAGGAGCATCTGGACTGAAAAAAAAAAATCTTACGGAGTTTTTAGGACTAAAGGAGCAAGCATATCAGTGTGTAATTGGCGGGTTCTCGTTAAAGTTATTTCGCCTAGCGAAATCGTCTGCGGGCAGATGTGAAAATTTTGCGGTTGTCATGGATGGGCATTGGCAGCTTTAACTTTACCTTTCACTCTTTGCGGCCTCTTCATATGAGCCCGGTAACCGGGCTGTCTCGGTTACCGGGACGAATTCTGTGGTGTGTTCATATGAGAAATTTTACAGCCCGGTCGACCGGGATGAATTCAAGAAACACAACCAAAGTGGTGGAACATAAATTTGTATTGTTCGCGACTGTCATAGCTTTGTGGAGTCTTGTAACTTTATTAATAAAGCTATTTCGCATACTCCTGAAGTGGAAATACATACAAGACCAAAATTATGCCATTTTGGCAGCTTCTGTTGTGAGAGCGAAGCTATTTTGTCTTAAAAGTTTTCATCCCGGTCACCGGGCTGGAGTGTTCATACGGGAAAATTTTCATCCCGGTTACCGAGATCTCAATCGCAAAAACCGAGATCTCGGTAACCGGGCCAGCGCGGCCTCTCATATGAACACATCGATATTTTTACAAAGAAAAGAGTGGCTAGGCGAGATCTCGGAAACCGAGCCAGCCTGGTTGACCGGGCTCATATGAAGAGGCCCTAATTTACCTCTTTTGATCTGTTATTTCGATGCCCTGTAATCGACAGGAAAACAATTTCACAGCTGGAATAAAATCTTTGGTGATTTCATAGGTATACTAGATTTGCAAACAAATGTGGGGTAGACGATCACGTTTCTACAAAAAGCAAAATAAACGAGGTTTTAGTGCAATGATATAATGAATTAATATTAAGTTTACACTTCGTCTAGAGTTTTTTTTTAAAGTCTTTAAACTGTGCATATTACATAACAAATGTGCATAATTGAATTGGATTTTAAATCGTCAGCTGAGATTTACCGAGAACCGACAAAGGCTGAAAAAATTAACCGACAAAGTAATGAAATTTTAACCGACAACTGACATGTTTACTTCCGCCCTCCCCCATTGAGACCCTTATTTTGCAAAGTGATTCCTCTGATTATCTGATGCCGTGTTTTTGCGAGAAAGGTTTACTACGGTTACTTCTTACTGAGGTTTCGTAACTAAACCGAGTTATGAGAGAAGCTTTTTACACGGAACTAATTAGCTGAAGTAGGCAGCATAGAACGGAAGGTGTGATATTTTCTCGGAAAGCAAGTGCTGCAATTCAGAGAAACTATTGGGAAATTATAAAATTTATGACTTTACTCCAATTCCAAAAACGGCTCAATGTTAATTTGCAGGCTGTGTTGTCGAGATCTTAGGAAGAAAACAATAATAGTTTTAATTATTGAATAAAGACGAGAAAGCGACACTCAACATTCAAGTAGACTTATTTATGAAACTATCACCTGCCAAGTCTTATAGAAGCCCTAAGACTATTACAGAAGTCGAACCATATCGTAGCGCTTGACAGTTCTATCTTCGCTTTGCTGTTACCGGTCGTTGTTTCCTAGAAAAGCTATTCTTAACTTATGGCAGATCTTCTTAACAATCTCCCGGAAAACCAATGGCTTAAATTAAACTATATTAAGGAGACAAACGTGAGAATAGGAGGCGTAGGAACAAGAACAAGACCTCCTTTTCCTACGCTAATTGTGTGGAGACCACACGAGCAGCGGCAGCCGCCAGAGGATTTTGATGTAATGGTTGATCTAAATGACAAGATTGTTCAAGGCAAGTTTTGTCCTATCTTATCCATTTAGCTTATTTTAAGAAAGATAACTCGGTGTGAATAGCAATGGGAGTTTCAAGGTTCTTACTGTGATTTTTTCGACCAGGGAGTGTCAGTGTTTTTCGATTGCTGGGCGACAGGCATGATCCTGAGGTCTGGCAGTTGGAGCCAGAAACACCAGTTCCAAAAGAATTAGTATTTACTCCAACACCTGGAACACTGGAAGTTCAAATCA
>JAHPZR010024020.1:12500-16602 GCA_019787425.1 Platygyra sinensis
GTCAAAAATGGCAGAAAACAAAGTCGAAATTGGATTGTTGCTACTGCTTAGCCGTAGAAATAGAAGAAGATTGCTTATGCAAAGACAAACACAGAAAAAAAAACCGAGAAAGGGCTGAATAAGAGACATTTTTATGAAAGGAAAGACACACTACACTGCGATTATTATAACCTTGTGCAAGAATTAAAATTGGGAGAACATTCTGTAATCCAACGTCCTTTGCTACATCACTCCAAGCCAACATTTTCTAGATCTTGTCTCTGTTTTTAAAGTCTGGGGATGTTTTGTCATATAAACACGGATAGTTGCGGACCGATTCCGCGAGCTTTTCGTTTACCTGTGTCGCCATGTCTTCAGCTGACAGAGCGGGCCTGGATTTTGTTTTTTTGGTGTATTCCGCTGACAAGAAAATTCTCGTGCTTACGCTTATGGTTATGTACAGCCCGGTTCACACTCAAGGATTCACAACATAAGCATAAGCATAAGCGTAAGCATAAACACAAGATAATGGAAAAAGTTCCATTCCTTATGCTTATGCTTGTGCTTATGCTTATGTAACCCCGGCTCACACATATTTTTCTTATGTTTATGTTTATGTTTATCTTTATGTTTATGTCAAAGTGTGAACCAGCCCTAAGACAAGCATCATACTAATCAAAATCAGTTTGTGTCATGCCGCAAAAGTCTCCAGTTTCACATATATTCCTCATCACAGTCCTCGCCTCCAGTACTCATAGAATTGAACAAGTAGTATTTGCGACAGTTTGAGCTCCCTTGAGGTTAAAAGTCTGCACCAAATCGCGAGGACACTGCGGGTTCACATCTGGTATATTGGAGTCTTCAGTGGCTTTGCATTAGATAGGTAAATATACAAACGTCGGTTCAAGTCCCGCTCTTACCCCTAAGTGGAGTTGTTTCTTGGTAGACCCCAGTTCAACTCCTCGGTCATGCTTGTAAATAAGCAGCTGCTCTTTTTCCCGCCTGCTCGGATCTTTAGGCATGTTACGTTCATTTGCATTATTTGTTTCATCATTTGGTTTCATTGACTATGAAAAGCCGCATCGGGGGAGTGGTCAATTAAGATATATATATTTTTTATCTATTTTAATATTAAAGATATTCAGAGTAATCTAACGAATGTGGCTGTTTTGTTACTGGATAACGTTTTCATGTGAAGTTTTATTCGCTTTTATCAGGAATCAATACCTGTGCGTAAATGTATTCCATGCAATAGCGAAGAGCATTGCCCATTGCCCCCGAAAATGACGGCTCCCCGAAAGCAATGTTAATTTTTCATTTCCTTATTGAATCCCGAAAATAACGGCCCATCCGAAAATAACTGTCCTGTGAAGAATACCTGATTGGAATACATCAAAGAGCCGTATTTTATTTAATACAACGTATCAAACAATACTATAGATCGATGAACAATGAACGAAAAAATTATCTTCTTTCCTATTTAGGTGCTGTAAGGTGTTTGCTTTTGCCATTAGGGCCATCCTAATTTAATGCTTCGTTTCCCATCGCCTGACCGACCCATTCTTTTGGAAAAGTAATCAGAATCACTTGTAAAGAAGCTAGTACTTTAATTTACAAGCACACGATCTTGTCTTATCAACACCAATTGTCTTAACTTAGTATCGATACTTCGCTTTTGTAGTCTTTTTAGACATTTGATAGTCCTGTTAGTATACATCTTTTACCATCTGATTACGAACGAAAGGAGCACGTAACTAAGCTTTCGTACTTAGCAGCTCGGCCTTCACTAGCACCCAGATCCCATCATGTGTTCATTGTGTGTGTGTGTGTGTTTTTTTTTGCCCAATCCACCGACCCATCTTCACGAGAGGGAGGGCGATGGGAAAAGAAACATTTTATTGGGATGGCCTAGTCGTAATTAGGGCGCTTTCTATATCAACATTGCATTAGATAACAAGATCTCGTGAAAATCTTTGGATTGTGGTAGCCACGCCGTGTACAACTGAAACAAATGTGAAATTGTCTCAACTTTAATACAATGAAAGGTTTAACTTAACGCCATTGTGATGCGTGTGATAAATAATTTTTTCTTATTATTTAAAGTGAAACCATAAATATCTTCGCGCGTTTTATCTTACAGCCTTACACTCATGATGAAACCATATCTGCTCCACGCCACTCGAGTAGCTAATTGCATAGTTCTCCAGGCCACCAAGATTGATTTCCATATCGCGTTGCCCGGAATTTGGCAAAGCTATTCCGCATTTCACGAAAAGACGAACAACTGTATCTCGGAGACGGCTAGAAATGTCTTGCCAAGACGTCACGTATGAGAGAAACTCGAAGATCTAAAGCTCAATGCCGACTGCAGGACTTAACACCAAAGGATTTTTGATCTGATTCCGGCAGAGTTTAGGGGAATTAGTTTCAATTTCTTACAATACCAACATTTGTGAAGCATTTTTCTTGCATACAGTCTGCTTTATTCATTTGGGTAGTTAATAGTGTTATGTGTCCTCTTAATTCAGAAAAGAGTGAGAATTACCGCACCGTACAAACGGCGTTTTTTAACCATCCGAAAATAACATCTACCTGGACGTAACGGCCCCTTTTGCCTGCTAAATCCGAAAGTAACTGGGGCCGTTAGATAGGAATTCCACGGAATCTCTTTGTGGGGAGGGGGGTGGTGAATCTCGGTATCTGCATGATCTGCGTCCGTGAAGGAGTATGTCTTTCTTAAAGACAAAGTTGTAAATTTTTTATACCTTTTTTTTCATCAGTATTTGTAAATATTCCGTAATTCAGCATATGGCTGCAAGGTGTTTATAATAAAGTATCTATCTATCTATCTATCTATCTATCTATCTATCTATCTATCTATCTATCTATCTATCTATCTATCTATCTATCTATCTATCTATGTCGGTGTCAAGCGGCGTTAAACGAAGATTGCAAAAAAAATCAAACATTATAGAAATTTGTTTCTGTTGCATATATCTATTATACGAAAGGTGACCAAAGTGGTTTGATATCAAGTATTTTACTTTGTTTTGTTCATCGTTTTGTTAAAGTGTTAACCTTTGTTTAGTGGAATAGAGAGTTGGAATTCGGTCTTGGCTTTTTTTTTATTTCAGTTCACTGGGAAATAGAAACAATTAGACGATGTATTTTGCAGACAAGAAACGTGATGTATCTGCGTCACCTACGAGAAAAACTCAAAGATCTCAGTATAGCACAATGCTGATGGAACAGCCTAACTTCAGGACTGAACACTGTGAAGAGGGATTTGTGATCTGATTTCGAACTTTGCTAAACCTTTCTTGAACTTTAAATAATTTCTACCGTTTTTGTTTGGCAGCAGAGTTAAGTGTAATTAGTTGCATTGTCTTACAATACCAACATTAGTGAAGGTTGCGTTGGAAATCGGTCTTGGTTTGTTTTCAGTTCAGTGGGAAATAAAAAGAATTATACGATATAGTTTGCAGACAAGAAACGTGATGTATCTAATCTACATTCATGCAATTCGAATCAGTTCATCATCAATTACACATACCTTCTCAAACTGCTGAGAAGTGGTTGTGCTAAAAACTGGTCTGATTTGAACTTCCAGTGTTCCAGGTGTTGGAGTAAATACTAATTCTTTTGGAACTGGTGTTTCTGGCTCCAACTGCCAGACCTCAGGATCATGCCTGTCGCCCAGCAATCGAAAAACACTGACACTCCCTGGTCGAAAAAATCACAGTAAGAACCTTGAAACTCCCATTGCTATTCACACCGAGTTATCTTTCTTAAAATAAGCTAAATGGATAAGATAGGACAAAACTTGCCTTGAACAATCTTGTCATTTAGATCAACCATTACATCAAAATCCTCTGGCGGCTGCCGCTGCTCGTGTGGTCTCCACACAATTAGCGTAGGAAAAGGAGGTCTTGTTCTTGTTCCTACGCCTCCTATTCTCACGTTTGTCTCCTTAATATAGTTTAATTTAAGCCATTGGTTTTCCGGGAGATTGTTAAGAAGATCTGCCATAAGTTAAGAATAGCTTTTCTAGGAAACAACGACCGGTAACAGCAAAGCGAAGATAGAACTGTCAAGCGCTACGATATGGTTCGACTTCTGTAAT
>JAHPZR010024022.1:0-18437 GCA_019787425.1 Platygyra sinensis
TTCTCAGGGCAGTGTCTATAGTTGGAAGAAATACTGGTATTGGAGGACAGCCGGTGTGGTGTTTGAACCGAAATTTAACTGTGGATAAAGATGGATGGGCAACAAACTCAAGTGATTTTGGCTTGAAGTGGGTAAGCCATCTCACAGAACCTGGAAATGGTGGAGAAATCGCAGATGAATCCCTAGCAACCAAAGTAGACGGAGAACTGACAACAGCTTACTTCGATGCTATGGCCCACTTAATGGCAGGCTCGCTGGAGAAGAAAGCAGCAGAAGATACCAAACTGACTATGGTGGTGAACGAGTTATTCGGCCACGACGAATGCCTCGCGTATGAAGAAGAAGCGGAGGTAGTGGGCGATGCAACACCGTGCATCGCCGAAGTAGATGCTACAGAAAACAGAAACCCAGTGCCACCTAAAACAATGGGATCAATGGAATTGCAGCGAGACAACTTCCTGTCCCAGTTCTATCTTGCTAGTATGGGGGTCATCATGGCAAATTACCACGAGGTAAGAAAGTGTCGAAAGTTATACGTTAAAATGTAAGTAAAGCATGTAGGTTAATCAACAGGAAAGAAAGAAATGCTATATCCAAACTGAAGTAAATTAAGTATTGAAGTCATTAAAGTAAATAGAGAAACCTAAATACGATCACACTAAGAAGCGTTGTAACAACGGACACATTTCGAAAGCATAGAATAGTGGGTACTTATCAGGGCTAGGGATTCTATAGAGTTGTTAGGTTGTAGTCTATTACAGAATCCGTTAAAATCAACTTCATGAGAAAAAAAATATTCAACAACACATATCCGTATTTCTTTAACAGTGGCTAAAAGCAATTGGATTCTGCCCTCTTGTAGTTGGAGTGGGAAATCCGGATAGCGGCAAAACGAAAGCTGGAAACATCGCACTGGCTACGGTTGGGGGGTACCCGCATTTGTTTTTCGAGCTTTTCACAGATTCACACAATGGTGTAGTGGCATCTAAGACAAGTCTAGGGTTCCAAGCTGACGACTCGAGTGATCCCGCCGAGATAGGCAAAGCAGCGAAGAGATTTTTTTTCAGGAGGGACAAGTGCGTCATGTAGACAAGAGACAACACCACAGTGTACCTTTATCACAACAGTAAATGAACACGTGATACGATGGTTGGGACATTCTGACAGACAAAGGTAGTAAAGCAAATAAGAAAAAGCGACACTAGACAGGCTGTTGAGTTTGGACTGTTAACTCAAAATAATTTAACTGCACAGGTGCAATAGGCGTAGTTGACGTAGAATTGATTAGTAAGGGGTACCGTTAAAAAGAGAATATACGTTTTAACCAGTGCCATGAATTGCTTGCAAAAACAAATTTCAAAATGGAGAATGACTTTGATGGAATACCGGTATTAAGAAGAGAGCTTCAGAAAAACAAAACTAAGATATGCCCTGTAGCTAATCATAAAGGACACAAATTTTACAGCTAACCAAACAAAAAATTACTTAATTACAAGTAGCGGACGCCAAGGGCGGGAAAACACGTGCAAGCGAGTCAAGAATATTTTTGATTTCAATCCTGTTTGGATGACACAGTCGCGCCAATCGTGCAGCGAGCTTAGTTTTTGAAAAACCAAATGACTTCCCACATTCAATTAAAAAACCAAATCATTTTACGTAATTGAGTAGTTTTTGACCCCCCAAAAAATTGCTTCTGACAGTAAATGATCATTAAATTCAATACTAACATTCACTCGTTAGTAACACTATAATTTAAAAAAATTAAAAATCTAACAGCATGTATTTTATCTGCACACAGGTTGATGGAGAGAGTGGTAGTGATCAAGGTGAACGATAGGCAGACACCTTGTTATCGGACAGTTTGTTATCGGACAGTTCAATAAGCCAATCACATTCAAAGATGTAGTTAAAATTAACCAATCACATTTGAAGTTGTGGTTTAAATCGACCAATCACAACCTTGGTTTCAATCACCATAGAAACAAGTGTACAAACTCCTAAATTGGGGCTTTCTTCAAAATGGAGAATTTTTTCCCCTTGAACAATGATTGTTTTAGAAGACAGAAGTGATTTATTTCATCCTATGGCACAAATGTTTACGCGAACTATCCAGACGAGTTCCTTTGTGGATATGTTAACATGTTCAGATGAAGTTCAGCCATCTACAGCATTGTTTATCGCTTCGCAACAACCGCGGCAAACGGAGGTAAACATCCACCCGGCTGTAATACCACTGCACAGTACGCTAGTATTTCCTCCCTCGAAAATCCTCATTTTGTTCAACAAAATCAAAATACAGGAACAATGACAGTAGACCAAGCCAAGTTTTCCCCTTGTATCGGACGGAGAAATTTCAGAAATAAATAATAGTAAAACCACAGCCTCCAAATACATCGCTCGAGCAACTAAATCATGGATGGCAGCATAGGTAGAACGTTGTAAAGCCAAAAACATTAATGCATTTAACTGCCAGTGAAAGACGAGAATTGTTTCTCATTGCTAGCGGATACGTGCCTGTACAATCCAGCTCGATATCTGCGATTTCTTCGACATTCCCTTTGCAGAGTTCGGTGCCTGCAGCTTCAGCAAATCCACCAGCTGTAGGAGAATGTTCGACCAGCAGTTCCAATCAGTTCAAACCAAGTTTCTTCATTAGCGAATGTAGCAGAATTCACCGGTATGCCGTCGTCCAAATACAGCATGGCTACAAAAATCTCTCGGCGCCATTTTAAATTTTCAATAAACAGTTCAGTGTGTTTAAAAAACACCAGCATCTTAAGAAAATCCCCGTCTCAAAAAGCCAAGGAAACGAAGAATCATAATTGACTCTGGCTCTGATGTTTACAACTTGAAGTGAGCTGTCTATTGACTCAGCTTAAAAACCTTGAATCTTGCTGGAAAAACTGCCCTGGCAAGCGTTCGTAATTTTAACCAAATTCCGCAAAGTTCTGCGCAGGTAAGCGTTTTTCATGCATGGTTGCGTTTTTGACTGACATAAGACTTGTTTTTCGCTTGTCACTTGGCAACCAGCAAATCCATTTTGACTGTTGTCGATTTCAGAGCGACATTAAATGCAAATTTTCCCTTTATTTCATAACTTTACTATTGTTCTTTTCTCGGAAATTGTAATTTTTATGATTAATTGGTAATAAGACTTCGTGTCGTCCAATTCTGTCTGTAATCATACTCGTGATAAACAAATCGGACTCCCGCTGCGCGGTCGTCCGATTTTGTTATCACTCGTATGATTACAGACCGAATTGGACTCCACTCAGTCCTATTACCATTACTAAGGGAAAACACAATTAACTATTTTGGACTGATATAGAATGAAAATTAAAGTGCTTTGTTTCTTCTTGTGAAAAAACTTACCAAGTTGTTAAAACTGACAGATATAGAGGAAGAGCAATATGCCAGGACAGAAACCGAGAAGTACTATATTGAGGCAAAGAAAAGTATAAGGGACTATAAAGAACGCGTAGAGGAAATGGAGAAGGAACTCGAGGCTGCTCGTAAAGGTACTTTTCATGTTACATAGACACTATAGGGTTGGGAGCCCCCCTATAACGACCTTCTTGTACACAATGTCTGGAGAAATATTTCTAAAGGGGTTTTAAAGAAATGAAAGGTGTAACAAGTATATAAACTTAATCATTTATGTTGTTTTTCTTTTTGGAAGCACTGACAGCCGAAGTAGATCGGAGCAGGAAGTTTGAAAAAGAATTCAACGATATGAAAAGGAAACTTGAAGAAATAGAAGAGATAGACGCAGAGAAAGAGACACAACTGGAGAAAGGAAAAGAAATTGGAGGTTAGTATGAATAAAAAAACAAAAAGGTAAAATTCACTTAGGATAACATCTGACAGCCGCAACTTTGATATATAACATACGGTTTAACATACAAGTAAGTTCGTCTAAATGTCAAACTGTAAATTCATCTAAGGAAAACGCGAAAAAAGGAGGGCACTTGCTATGCCTTAACTAAAACTGCTTGCAGCAAAAACTAAACAATAAACCTTTTTGTTGCCGAAGAAAACGTGCAAAAAATGGGGAAGTCCAACGTGAGATGGTAATGATGAGGGTATATGGAAAGGATTCTTGGCATATAAATGCAAAAACAAGGTATTGGACAGCCCTGCATGTTACTTAAGCCAAAAATGTGGTACCAAAAACGAGATAAACCCAAATAATTAATAATAATGAATTAGCGATATGATACGGTGAATAATTTGGAAATTCTGGAAAGCACAAGGCCTCTTGTTATTTTCTCGCAAATGTCATGTAAATCTAACTAATGGCAAGTGTTATACATTAGGTTTGCCCTTTGCAGTGAACACTGTAGATAAAGAGCCATCACAAGAAAAGAGACGCCAGGAAAGTGTTACATGGAAAAGAAAAGATGCAAAGGCGACAAAAGTAGACAAAAATACCTGCAACAAATGTTTTAAGAGGTCAAGTTCAACCGGCCATATACTGTGCATAGGATGTCGCCAATGGCAACATTTGAAATGCGTCGGTCTTAACCTAAGTGAGGCGAAATTGAAGAAAACAGCATTCAAATGTGAGGACTGTAAGAAAAAATAGCCATATTGAAAGGCGAAAAAAGGAGAAAAAATAGTAGAAAATAATTATAACATTGACAAGAGCCATGTGTTTACAGTACAAGTGAAATAGACGAATTTTAAAACTATGCTAAAAATGGGAAAAGCCGACAAACCTAAAGAAAGAAATTGCGGTTACTCTAAATGGCATAAGAAAAAAAAACAGAAAGGTAATACGTACTAAGTACAGTACAGCCCAAAAATAATGCACGCGCAAGAACTTCTTTTTGCTTCCGCAAGCCGGCTACTTCTTGCGGCTTCTTGCGGGTCGCTTGCGCTTGGATCCTGTAAGCCGCAAGAACTTCTTTGCGGTTAGGAGTTAAAACCGCAAGAACTTCTTTGCGGTAGAATTTTCGAAACGCAAGAACTTCTTGCGGTGGGATTTTCAAACCGCAAGAACTTCTTTGTATCAACATCGTACGTAGCAAGGAATTCGGGAATTAAGTGTAACAAGAAGCTTAAATATACACGCGACAGCGTAAGGCACGGTCGAATTAAAATTTTTCCAGCACTTACCGTAAGAAGTAAGTGAGTTAAAGTTAATTTTTCTCCTGATATTAACTGCTGAAAACACTAAGCTAGTGTTCCCCCATGAGTTTCGATTCATTTCAAATTTATGTAGGCTTAAGCTTATGTTTACCTCATTGACATACGAATGCTTTGATCGGAACGCTTTAGCGCCATTGTTATTTTTTTGTTCAGCTCTTGTCCCACGTTCTGTGCTCAAACGAGAGCGGACTCCTGGGAGCGAGAATGGTTCGGCTCCAGGATTGGTTCAGATTTGTTACCTTAGTAACCAGACCTTAACATCTGTGAACATTTGGCGTCAAATTAAACTTATGTTAACATGTATGGTGAATACACGAGAAATCGGATACTCGCTCTGGCTAATGCCAACAAAACTCCAACTGAGATCGTTAGCATTCTTCGCCAGGAGAATATTGTTGTTGTAAGAACGACAGTCGCCAGAATTATACGGCGAACCAGAGAAAAAAAGCAAGAAGAGCAGCATCAAGACCGCCGTGGGCGACCACTTAAAGCCACTTCACCCGTGAAGAGGAAAATTGACAAGATCTATAGGCAGAATCCCGAGGTCACTGCTTCTGAACTGAAAAATATTTTGGAGAACGAGGCTACTGGCATTAGAATTGGAGTCAGCACAATTAAGAGGGCAAGGAAGGCAGCAGGCTGGATCTGTACGCAGACACGGTATTGTCAAATGGTCAGAGACGCGAACAAAATCAAGCGTTTGGAATTTTGCCGGAGGATCATCGAAACAAATGACGATTTCGGCAACGTTATATTCACTGACGAGTCCTCCGTTGAAATCGAACGAGCAACAACGATTCGATTCCATAAGCAAGGAGAGATGTACAAACCAGCTCCAAAACCAAAGCATCCCCTAAAGGTTCATGTCTGGGGGGGAATAAGCAAGCACGGGCCAACAGAACTGGTAATTTTTGAAGGGATTATGGATGCCGTGCTTTACTGCCAGATACTTGAAACTTCGCTTCTTCCTTTCATCAGAAACACGCTTCCTGAGCACAGATTCCAGCAGGACAATGATCCGAAGCATACTTCTCGGTACGCGAAGCAGTTTTACACCGACAACAAGGTTAACTGGTGGGAAACACCACCTGAAAGTCCGGACTTAAACCCTATTGAACTATTGTGGCACGAATTGAAATGGTACATTCGCAAACACGTAAAGCCAAAGACGAAGGAAGAACTTGTCACTGGAATTCGCCAATTCTGGACAACAAGAGTGACAAAGGAGAAGTGCCGGCGCTACATAAACCATGTTCGTACGAAGGTTGTACCAAGAGTGGTTGAACTTCAAGGCCAAGCAACTGGAATGTAAAACAGCTCTTTTTAGGAGCTCCAACCTACATTGCACTTGGCAGGGAAAAATCCTGTAGGTCGAGCGTTCGACATTGCACACTACAGGTGATACAAAACGGCTCCTTTAGGAGCCACCAACTGTAATAAAAGTCATGATCAGCAATGCAATGGGTTATTTAGTGATCTCAAAATTTTGAAATGATGCCCGTTTTTAGTAAAAGCGATAAATGTTTGCAGAAAGGTCTTTTCCTAGATTCATGGTGGCTGCGAAAAAATTCCACAACTTGTTTATTGAAGTGCCACTTGCTCGATTGATTACACACAAATATTGTAAACTGTGCGAAAACTGGAAAAGCTGTTTTGAAAAGTATTTATTTCAACATCACGGGTAGAATTCGGTTGAAAACTGTGATAGTTTCGAGGAGGGAAAAACGAAAGCAGGGCAGAAAAAAGACTCGCTGTAGTAGAATCTGGTCAAAAAAACTATGATAGTTTTTAGCTAGTTAAGGCAAAAGCAATGCCGGTTTCTTTATTTTCTAAAATGTAACACCTCTTTTCATTTAGTGCGGCATGCGCAACAAGCTGAAAAAGCTGTTTTGAAAATTATTTCTGTCAAAAGGACTAGTAGAATCCAGTCAAAAAAATTATGATGGATTTTAGCTAGTTAAGACAAAAGCAATGCCGGTTTCTTTTGTTTCTAAAAAAAGTAACACCTCAGTTCATTCAGTGCGGCATGCACGACTAGCTGAAAAAGCTGTTTTGAAAATTATTTCTTTCAAAAGGACTAGAAAAAACTCTGATAGTTTTTAGTTAGTAAAGACAAAAGCAATGCCGGTTTTTTGTTTTTTTCTAAAAAGTAACACCTCAATTCGTTTAGTGCGGCATGCGCGAACCTGAAAAAGCTGTTTTCAAAATTATTTCTTTCCATAGGACTAGTTAAAACTATGTTAGTTTTTAGCTAGTAAAGAAAAATTGCCACAGTTCGGTTTAACGTTATGACAGTTTTTAGAGAGTTGTTTAAGAGTAGCGGCCGCTGTTTGTTATTATTGTTTTGTTTTGTTTTGATTCAAAAAAGTCACACATCAGTAGTCATGTTTTTCAAAATGAATAAATAACTAACTACTTGTAGAATTTTGGTCATACATGTAAGGCAGTTTTGAGCGAGAAAAGATAACAAAGACTGTTCTTTTTTAAAAAAAAAAAAACGAAAAAAAGGAACATCTTGGTTCATTTATTGCGGCGTGCACAACTGGAAAAAAAAAACTAAACGCGCGTGCTGCGTGACGGAAAAAGTGTGCTCGCTCTACACCTAAAATGTGTGGAACATGTTAAGATATCTTTAAAAAAATTGCCACAGTTGTTTAACAGTATGACAGTATTAAGAGAGCAAGTCATGTGCAAAGGCCACTGCCTTTTGTTTTTTGATTGTTTTGTTTTGTTTTAGAAAAAGTCACACATCGGATCATTAAGATTTATTCACACTTTGTGTAGAGCCTTGTAAACCGCGAGCGACCCTGGGACATTAGTAAGCGTCCATTGTTTCTATTTAGATTTATCCCTATAAAAATAGAACTCAAACACTTCTTGTCATAAATCCGATACTCGAGTACTCGAAGGTTCAATAGCGTTATCACTGCGTACATCCTCTGTTCACGATTGACCATGGCTTCACGAGCAATCACTAGACATTACAGAAGAGCAGCCCTTTACTTTCCTGGAGACAAAACTGTTGGCGTTATGGACACTGGGAAGATTATGGCAACCCAACCTGAAATCTTTACTGGGAATACCGTGAAAGTGATGTGGGGAATTTTGGGTGTCATCGAAGCAAGGATTCTCTTTTTACATGGTAAGTATCAGCATTTCTAAATCATACATTTATTAATATAGCTATGCTACTGGTGATTACGACGGGCAGTAGCTCTTTTAAACTTAGTACATGTTAGTTCTGTTAAACTAAATCCAATTACTGTTTTGAAAGAATAAGTCAATAACCATAGCGTTATACACCTTCAGTTTTTTTTTTTTTAAAGAAACGCTCAATATTGGGTTTGCTTATTATTCAGCCCGCAAATGTTTGCAACTGGGGTGTAATAAAAGTCTCTTTCCCTTAGATGATCCATCGCAGTGCAACAGTTTTCTTCTCAACTGGAGCCAAAGACCTGAAAATAAGCATTTGATTGCCGATGACGACGATGAAGTCGAACAAACGGAGGAAACTGAAGTGAATGAAGAGCGGGTAAGTTTTCTGTACTTTATCCGTTGTTGATGTGGGCCGGGATACAAACTTGAGGTGCGCGTTGAGAAGAATCGTTACAAGACTGTCATAAGAACAAACTAGCTAGACACAGTGATAACAAATAATCCGTTTCTAAGGTAACGGCAGGTACCTGTCGAGTTCGTTAAGTCCTAGTTTGCTACCCTCAACTTCTAGTTCGCTACAACAAAATAAAAAATAAAATTTGCGAAACTAAACTGTAGAACTGCGTGTGTAACATTAAAGAACATATAAAAAGTTTTCTTCGGAACTGAGTAACAAAGAAACAAGTAGAAGTTGTGACACTTTATATCATATCAAACCACTTAATTATAGTTTGGAACTCGAAAGGAATACTTATGGGTTGTCTTTCGGATAGCTTACTAATCTTTGACAATCAATACGTAATAATTACGTTCAACTTATAAACACAGAGCTTTGTGTGTTTCTTCATTTAGGCTCAAATCGGGTTCCACGCCGGGTTGAAAGGCTGTTTCTGCATTTTCCTAAATAATCTTTACGATTACTTCTGTTGTTAGGCTTCGAAACGCAAGAAGACTTCCGAAAAGAGACGTGCAGCTATACCTAAAAAGGCAAAGAAAGGCAGAGAAAAGACGCGTGGCAAGGTACATACAATGTTTTTAGTTTATAAAGAAGTGATCAATGCAGCTTATGATGAGCTTTTACCGTATATCTCGAGGTCTTGCACTTACACTCCCGCACTATGCCAGAATTTCTGGCATCTTGTAAAATATGCAAACTTAGTTATACGAAGTAACTACTCTACGAATAAAGTTTTCAATTTTAATCCTAGACTCGGGTTTCTATTTAAAATTAAATATTTTGAAAATTTCCCAAATTTCAGTCTCGATATTCTCTAAAAACGCATTCTTAAAAAAAGGAAGAGTGTATTTTAAAACTACCTGTCTTACTTTGCAGATATTATGTACGACTCAGACGAGAGAGGACCACCCTGATAACGAGGACACCGATCGTGATGACCTCTCAGAAACACCGAGCGTGCCATCATCAGCATCGCCCAAGACAGCCGCTCTACCTTGTCAGGTTGAGGAACCCTCGAGTCTGCTACGAGTCCTTGACTGCAGTCCTGCTCATTCGCCGAAACCATGCTCTCCTCGCTGTCATTTGAGCTTTAGCCCAGTCATAAACATTCAGTCTCCCAGTGCCAGCCGTGATAGTATCATCACCAGGAGAGACTTAACAAAACTAGTGAGTAACATCTACATGTACTTTTCTAGATACGAGAACATGTATTGCTGCGTTTTTTGCACCGGACCATGTTGACCTTGCGGCCTCTTTACATGATCCTGGGGTGGCTTGGTTTCAGAGATCTCGCCTCGTTGATCACTCTTTTCCTTATAAAAATTTCCATGTTTTCATATGAGAAGCTAGGCTGGCGCAATGCCTGTATTAGCCGAGATCTCAGTAACCGGAATGAAACTTTCCCCATATGGGGGGACGAAATTTTGGAAAAAGTAATTTTGCTTTCGCCCCATAGAAGCCAAAATGGCGTAATTTTTGCTTTGTATGGGTTTTTCCATACAAGTTTATGTTCCACCATTTTGGTCTTGTACGGTATTGCCTCGACTGGGCTAACTGAAATTTTCCATATGAACAGATCGACAACAAAATTCATCCCGCTAACTAAGTTAATTTAACGCGTTAGTAATTTTGATTATGACCATACCTGTGCACAGCCGGTCGGCTTTCAATAGCATCTAGGTAAATGCCTTTCTTCAAACTTCACCTACAGAAAGCGTAATGCAATTTTTTTATGTCAATACTAGCGGAAGATTATTAGTTTGTTATTTCAAGCGCTTTCCTTGTATTTGCAGGTTAATTTGGTAGAAAGTCTGAGTAGGTCTGTACAATCAATCGATACAAAACTTAACCAGCAGTCAGAGGAAATTGCAGAAGTCAAGTTGGCGCTGCAACGTCTAGACCGGCCTCAAAGGAGCCTTCCACATCCAGCACCAACGGAGGCGCCAGTGCAATCACAAGTTGAATCATCCCCAGTCCCGACACAGAATCTCTTGGCATCCCCACTCCTGGAAGAAGACTCCGACAGAGGTGACCTTTGTTACTTTTAAACTGTAGCACTCATAATTAATAACTTCGATTCCTGCCGGTTCTTGAATTTAATTGATGTCAAATACTTTAGGGCGTCGATAAACCATGAACATGGAACATTCCAGAACATTCCGGAACATTCCGGAACATTCCGGAACATTAAATTATTACGAGAAAAATATCTAAAATTAAATTTTCAAAAATTAAATTAAACAAGAGTAAACTGATATCAGCTTGAAAAATAAAACAAAACAAAAAAAAAAAGGAAAAAATACTAAAATAAATGCAATGAGTGAAAGTCCAAAGTAACCTATTCCTTTCAGTCAGGCTCGCCAAGGTGGTGGCGTTCGAACACATAAATCAGACCGAAAAATATGCATGGTACACGAGTATGATTTCTTTATTCAATCTATTACGTGAATTAAAAGAACTGTGTATAACGATTTCTCATAAAAAATAGATTCTTTCTTTCATTGAGTGTCTTGTCTAAACTAGTTTGGACTGCTCGAACTCAATTATTTCTCCCTAACACGCTTGCCTGTTTCTTTTTGTTTTAGTGAGAATTGGTGGAATGCTTGGTGTGACGCTGGGGATTGAGGAGTACCGCCGCCTACAGACCTGTACTTTCCCGAACAAATTCACTCTTGCGTTAGCCGAGAAACTTTACGGCCTGGAACAGATGGCTACAGCAACCGTAACGGGAAAAGACTGCAATAAACAACTTGACCCGCAAATTACCCGTGCAATTAAAAGTGAAGTTCTTCGTGTTTTTGGGTCCTCCTTGTCTACTGAGGAACAAACAAAATTATGGAATGGCTGTATTACTAGTATTGCCGGCAAATGTAAGAACCTACGTTATGCTAAGAAGAAGGCTTTGGAGATTGCAGGAACTGTTAATAATTTATAATCGTTATGTTTCAGTCTATTATTTAAACATTTTGTTAACTTCATTTTACTATTCAAGTTTGTGTACATGCAAGTAAAATTGATATTTCATGAAATGTAAAATGCGCTGGTCAGTAAACAGCCAAATGTTACTAACAATTGCATTTTTTTCTGTCTTTCCCGTCCGTGCCCGCGCGCATAAATAAGTGTGATAATTTCTAAGCAAATTTGTATCGCTTGTTCATGAGATTTGTTATAGGTTTTAACAAATGACACTGGCACCGTCGCAATCAACTGGGTTCTTCAATAGCCTGAAAAAAGACAAAACCAGAAGATTAATATGAAACAAGTCTTAACCCCGTCCCATCACTTCCTGTTTGGTCGAGATCACCGTTTTGCAGTTCTTGCTTTGTTTTTATTTTTTAGTTTTCCGCGATGTGGAAGAAATTTTGCTGTTTTAGTACAAACATTTTTAATTCAAAGTCACGCCGAACCCACTGGTTACCCAAAATCTCTTCAAAAACCCTGACTTTGAAGCGATATATCACTTTCACGTTGATAGCTACCACACATCGGCAAACGACAGATCTATTCCGTAACAAACCAGCTTCATCATGTTAAAATTATTATTCAGCGAAATCGAACAAAACCAGAAGAAATTAGATTTTTTTGTTATCTCGTTCAATCGCTTGAGTAGATCTCACGGGAATTGCGGTCGCCCACAGCAACCGAGATACATGAACATAACAAGAAGCGGCGTTTTTGCCTTAAAGATCCAGGTTTTTAAGCTGAGAGCTCAAAAGGGAATGGAAAAATCTTTTTCGAACTTTTCGAAGGTAATTTAGACGAGAAATAACCTCGGCTAGCTACAAAAGAGAACGAAACAAAAGACTGAGCAGACAGCATAAAAAACTGCTAATTATTCACCGCGTGGCCACGAAAACGAAATGAGATTTCGGCTTTGGAAGCCAGCAAATTCGACATCCATTCCGTATGTCGAAGGTTAAAAAATGTATTTACTGGAAAGTAACTTTCCAATATAACGCAAATTTTTAAAACAAGCAAGTTTCTTACTAATAAGCAGATCATAACAAAAGCGTGACATTTTTTTCACTCGTCAGTGATTGAATCTTTATGCAAATGGCGTCACAACATGATTGTTATCTTTACATGTACTACAAGTTTCTTCACTCAATATGATTTTCTTCGATATGAGGAATTCACAAGGCGGTCGGTCGCACGAGATTTTGGTGTTCATTAAATCATTCTTGTCCTTATCACAACGTAACGGTATGTTTTGCATTTCAAACAGCTGCAGGTTGAATTTATGAACTGTTATGAAAGACATGAGAGCGGTTCGCTTCTTTAGGCGACTTCATTACAGTTGATTACCTTGATTGCCATTTGTTTAGAGACACAAAATATTTTTTCTCTGCGAAAGTTTTTTTGTCCGCAATGATAAATCTGCAGTAAGTTCTAAAAGATATTTAGAACATCGTAGCGTCTCAATGTTTACACACGCAGTCGATCTTCGTGGTTCAGTGTAAGATTTGAACAAAAGTTGAAGTAAAAAAGCAGGCGGAATCCAAGCGAACTACACTTTTCTTCATGTTTCTCCAAGGGCTTTATAATTTGGAGATGTCTTGTGATTGTAGCATATAAATCAGCCAGCAAACTTTGAAGTTAACGTAATCAAAGGGCTTTTTTTTTCGTAAATGACATGTGCACGCTCGTGGTTACACGAGTACGCGAAATAAGCGAGCGTGTTTGATAATATTTTTACATTATCGTCAAGCATAAATCCAGTTCTGGTCTCGGCTGCAGCGTCTTAGCTAATGAATAAATTTACAAGCAAGCGCTGAGCATTTCGACCACCAACATGGCATTACAAACTGATCTTAACGGTTTGACCTGTAGCAACTTCTTGCCCCTTCTTGCGGTTTGCGTTGCGTTAAGTTTCATATGCTCTTGCGGGTTCTTGCGGTTAGATTTTCAACTTCTTGCGGCTTCTTGCGGTTAGACTTTCAACTTCTTGCGTTTCGAAAGTTCTTGCGGGCAAACCGCAAAAAGAAGACATTTTTACTTCTTGCGGCGGCTTGCGTGTTCTTACGGCGCAAGAGCTTCTTGCGGCACTTCTTGCGCGTGCATTATTTTTGGGCTGTACTGTACCTCATTGGCATCTCCATCCTTACTGGATAACTCTTCCCACTGGGATTCTGACTCTGAATTTGCCTATTAACAAAATCAACCCCACCAAAAGGGACATTAACTTTTCTACAATTGAACCTTGTTTTGGTCTCTATTTTGCTGTTGATAGGGCTTTCTATATTCATAACATACATGTAATGCTAGATTGATGCAGAAAAATGCATCAAGGAGAATGTTAGACTGGTTTGGAAGCCATTATGACTAGCAGCAACTATAGATCTGTAATTATTCAATACAGTCAACTCCCTCAAAGCGACCACTTCTAATAAGGGACCACCTCCTGTAAGCGCTCTTTGGAAATAGCCATTTTGTTTCTCAGGCAAATACTACTAACTGCTAACTCAAATTTCTAGTTAGGCCAAAGTTTGACATATTCTTTTGTTCTCTGTTTCCAGTAAGCGAACACCCAACATGATCACATATATGATCATTGGGAAATATTTACTCAAAAGAGACAAGTGACAGATGACCGATAATAACGGTTTACATACAAAGACAAAGTCTGTAAATAGACCTTGAGGTAAAGAGAAGAGACACGATGACAAGTACACTCTATTGTACTTTTCCCAAAAATTGTTGCATGTGAAAAAAAATCAAACAACTTACTTTCTATTTGCCTAATTTTAGCTGATAAGGTAATATCTTTATGTAATTGATCAGTCAATCTAGCACTGGGCTTACTTAGTTGAATTTTCACATACGTGACCACTTGCAACAAGGAAGGTTGCTTAAGAGAGAGTCCCTTTTTCCTTCTTGACTAAACAATAGAAGGTAAACAACCAACAAAAAACTAAAAGGATATGACAACTTTTTTATCCATTAGTTTCATTACTTTTCTTGTCGATTGATTAACCGTGCACTTGAAACACAATAGAAAATGACAAATTTCAACATTTACTCAGACTTGATGATCATGGTTTTTCAATTCATACCATGGTCGAATATGACTTAGGTTAATTACAGGCTCTTACTAAGGCATAAGGGGAACAGATGATCTATTGTTTCCACTTTTAAACCCTAAAATGACTGTAATTTATGGCCTATTCAGAATAACAGGTCTTGTTGGACACTGTATGTAAAGTGCCTAAATCAGATTGAAGTCTCTCCTTAATTGGAAAATATGTTATCCTCAGGCATTAGATGTCATTTTTGAGCTTGTTTTAGTTTTTATTTTCTGTAAACGTTATAGGGCTAACCTCGTGTTTCCTTTTCATGATAAATTTTTATCGTTAATTTTTTTTTCATTATGAATAAATTATGCTATGTAAATTACGCTAATCTATGTAATGTACTGAGTACATGATAAAATTAAACCCAAGTACGCCAACAACACATACTGAAGGGCACTTTAGGTCCTGAGAACTTAAAAAGTTGCAGCAAATAGTAGGTCACAAACTTGTAGCTACAGTAAGGGTTTGTCACTGAATTTTTTCCTGCAATCTGTCCACCATGTCATCTTAAAGTCTATGGGCAAGTTAAAGTGCACCTATTCCCCCAGTTTTGTTTTCACTAAAATGATTCCACTTGTTATTATCGCAGTTAGTTGAAAAAAATTTGAATTTGATTGAATCCTTGATTTTCTATGCCTTCTAAAGCTGTGCTTGAAGTGTTTAGGGAGTCTGTTGCAGTGATTGCTGATGACGTCCACCCAGGAACCAAACACAATGGCACTTCAGTCAGCTCTCTGTATTAGCTAGATCACATACCACAACTGTAAAGTCAAGTGCTACTTGGAGCTTTGAGAGAAATTTACAACATTTCAAGCGCGAAGGCGAATAGTTCTTTATGAATAGAAAGCTAGATATTAAGTGGAGGAGCAGGCAAATGAAAGCAGTAAAGACAACTTAAGGACTTCTTTGAATGGTAATTTTAAATGGTAATGTCTTGGAGCTATTTTTGAGATTTCGATAGGGTGCAGAAAATAGAGTATTAAACCCAATCCAAACATTGTTTCGCAGAAGTATCTCAAATAACAAGTAGATTCATTTCAGCAGAAAACAAAATTTGGGGTTAAGTGCAGCACTTAAATTCCTGCTGTACATTTTCTGCTTTTATGATGTTCACTACTGTTGAATTGCCTTCTTATAACTGTTCACATTTTTTGTTTGCCACAGCAGTCATGAGGTAAAATTAAAAAAATTCAAAAAGTTTAACTTTACACCACACCTCTTCATCAGACTCTGACTCTCCAGATGAATCCTGAAACAAAAATTAATAACAAAAAAGGTAAGTACAACTGACAAGCAAAAAGGATCCTCTATGACATTGTCTCTATACAGCAACTGTGTTTACAAAATCTTAACCAAGTTTCTCACTTTAGATACAACACTTACTTTCAAAATAGCATAATAACTAGCACTAGTAGAAGTAAAAATAAACAGTACACTAGAAAGCTTGGAAGGGAACTTAAATGGAATAATGAACAAAACAATCATGATAACATAATTTGTTAACTGGTAAACAAGGGCACCAAGAAAGTCACAAGCAAGGTAGAGCAGCTTCGTCTTTTGTCTCTTAAGAAAAACAGGAAACAAATGATATCTAAGGGAGGGGGGGGGGCCTAAAAATGCACAGAAATACCCAAAAAAAAACGCAAACCGCATCAGATTTTTTCCAGAATACCGAAACCGCAAGTACATGGAGAACCACTATATGAAACAGCTGACGTCCCAAGACTTGTGATATATTCTGATACTGCTAACCAATGCCAAGTATGTTGGGTCATATACTTGAACGAGTGTTGAGACCTCTCGCCTTAAAAAACTCTGTCATTGATCCTGCATGTCTTGCATTGGGTGACTGATTACATCGGACGAACCTGTGCTAGTTGTGGAACGCGGAATAATTGTTTCCTCAGGAATTGAGACCTTGTTGTCTCGTAAAGAGTTCACATTCAGTGGAGAAGAGTATTGTTAAAATTACAAAGTCCTCTTCACTTTCAGTTGGAACCTCAATGACCTCAGTTGCCATTGTAGCGCATTGAATCAAAGCAACAAGAACACGAGGTAGCCTGCTCGCAGCCTAAAAAAGAGGCTGTACGGCTGTATAAGCTAACACCTGGCATGAAATTTCAATAAGTCGATGCATCATTGTTCAAAATGGCTATTCACATTAAGTATTAACTGGAAAAGGCTGTACTGCAAACTACAGAGTTAAATTGTAAACTGATATAATAAACCTTGATGCGTTGTAAAACAAAACACTTCGCTCGCGCTTGCAAAACAACAGCGGATGCCGACCGTTTTTAAGACTGTCATCATCGCAGACACTTTTTTTTCACCAAAAACTGTGACCTAGAGGTTGTAATAACCGCAAACCGCTTAGTGTCTTGAAACCGCAATACCGCAAGTTAAAATAAAAATTACCGCAAAACCGCACCAAAAATAACGCAAAACCACATCATCGCAAACCCTTACGCCCACCTCCCTAAGGAAAGATGGTTTACAGGTTGCCTTAACTTTTGAAGACTTTTTTTAATTCAAAACCGAGATAACATCCATCCTGTCCTAACCAAAGTGCACCTCCAAAGATTACTCATTACATCTTATTATGCACCAGTCAATGTAAACCCCCCCAAACCAACCCAGGGGATTAGATGGGGATTAGACATTTGCTGCTTCAAAAGTGAACTACATTAATTTCAGTGTGACAACTGTCGTGCCCTCTGTTAGTTCATTCTGAAAAATTACATCATGCAACCACAAAATCATGAATAAATTACTGTGTAGTCATTTGACAAGTTGGCAAGATCTCTTACTGTGTGCTGCAGAATAATTTCACGTGCTTACTAAATGCTCTAAACGTGCAAACGGACTCGATTCGCGCAAAGCTATTCACTTGATGAGCTTGTGGTCTTTTGTTATTATGCTAATTTGTAGAAACTGTATAACTCGAACCTTCGGATTTATATTTACTCACTTTGCCTAGAGAATGGTGTTGCAATTATGACTCCGAAACGTCGGTTATTAAACTGCATATTCCCTTGCTTATTTTTAAGAAATCATTATTGATCAGTCATAGATCCAGATCTACTGCGTAGCCCATCTGGTATTAATAATCACACAGAGTTACACGATACTGTAAAATAGCCCTTTTCTTCGAAAACGTTCGATGGAGTCTATTGTAACACTCTAAAATTGGGATTTTAAAAATTTCTAATCATTAGAAACTAGAATCGAGGTTTTAATTTAAAAACTGAGGTTCTTACTACTGGAATTCTATTAAGGAATGTGTTCTAAAATTTAGAAATCGAGTTTTAGAGTGTAACGAGGCCAATCAAAGTGACATGACATGCATGTGATGTGCGATTGTGTGGAACTGGCAATAATTTTGTAAAACAGAGTTTGGACAACATTTCTGAACGACTACTTACCACTGGAACGTTAATAGAGGACGCAGCGGATTCCAAAGGGGTGGAAACAGCCAAAAATGAGTTGGAACTAGCCGCAGAAACAGAAGGCACAATTTCCTCGCTTTCCGCCATTGTCAAAAACGTGGCAACTACCTTGGTAACCACGTCTTTATGCTTGCAGGAAAATGTGACGTCACTGTA
>JAHPZR010024023.1:0-33364 GCA_019787425.1 Platygyra sinensis
CGCTAAAAAGCCATTTAACTAGAGCTACAAATATAATTTACTCGACACGATCGGGTAGCGTTGCTCGTTTTCTGCCGCCTACTAGCGTTTTGATGAACAGGCAAAACGGGGCTAGCGGAGTATCGTAACTAACAACTTATGTTTTTCTCTCAAATGCGGACACTGTAAGCAACCGTATTTCGTCAAAACTCGCTCTCTGGGTTCGCAATTTTAAGAGCCTTCGGTAAATCCTTCGACTTCCAGTCGCAATCTTAACCGTTTCAATGCTATAACATGCTACCTTCTTCGCTTTCATGGAAACGTCTCCTATCCGTTTTGACCCTTGAAGATCTTCCTTTAACGTAGATGTTACTTAGTTATCTATACGAACTTGGGTTTAGTCGCACATATACATCCCGGTATTGTCCCCTTTTGTCAATATGGCAGTTTCTACTTCTAAATGAAAAGTCTCTGGTACAAAATAAAAAGTCCCACTTACCGCTCCTCTCGCTTGCCTGCAACCTTGTACGACCTTGTAGGGCCGCTGTGGAGGTCTTTTATAGTTGAACGTAAACTGACAGGTGACAATAAAACTTCGAATTGCAATTACTTGATGGCTCATGCACCGGTTACATTTGTATTTTTCTGGTCGCGAAACTCAAGGTTACCCCAAGGTAGGGATATAATCAGAACTCTTTCATTGAAACAAGCTTGCATCAATACAGTTTTGAAACTCTTTCGTAATCTCCCTGCGAAGAATTTCAATTTCTTGAGCGAAAATCAAAGGGAGATTTGACGATAAAAAAATTAAAAATAAACGTTATGATATCTTGCCATTAGGGCGTTAACATAATCACCGATTTTGATCTTTTAAGTTACTTTATTTTTTTTAGTTGCGTCAACTTGAATCTCGCGCTTCGAATGCCATTGAACATTTTTTAGTGTACATGTTTTGGTGATTTCGAATGTTTCTTCGCTTTTTAGTTTTTAAGTTGTATCTTTTTCTTTTTTCTGACTGTAATTTTCTTACATAAAGGGTGACTACGCGGTTGTTCACATATGTTTTAATCATAACATCAACGAGAGCGCACCGCCTTAAAAGGCTTCACACCTTGGTAGGTTTATTTTTTGGGCCGGAAGTTCTGTTTACGAAGGAAAAAAACGTAAAAACGGGCTGTGAAATGTTCGATTACTCCAAACGAAAGTTGAAAATACAATCCTCTTTTAAACTTGTAAACTTGTTTTCCGTCCATTATGACCCGTTTTTTGGCTTGAAGATAGCTCACTGCATCGCCACTATAAGCAGTATGTTAAGTGGAGTCGTGTGTTGATCGACTGTTATATTGTATTCAATCTTGCTTGTCCACAGCAAATTAAACGCGGTTAATAGGCACGCTAAAAAGATAATCCTGCACTCTTACGAGGTAAGCCGGGGACAGTAAACAAATTGGATCACTTGGAATTACCAACAAATTTGAAAACTTTGCCAATTAAAAAGGCTAAAAAACCCTCAGAAAGCAAGTTTAGAATGTTTTTTATCGTCAGTTAACTGACACGGGCGTACGGCTTTTATCTTGGACTGCAGAATTGTGTCAATCACAATTGTTTTGGATGAGATTCACACGAAACTTTCCTAGCTAATTCTACGGCAATAATCTGTTCAAGATTCCTTTCCTCTCTAAAAAAAACATACCCAGTCTTAAAATTTGTTGCATCAATGGTGTCTCTTCTCTATATTAGCGTGTAACCATTCGTAACTACAGATTGCTTTTGTCTTCAATTGTTTACTGACTTCACGCAGCGTGCTTTACAAAGTGAAGCGGTCAAGTTACTTCTGTTGATGCCATCGGATGGTTGGGACATTGGAATCCTTGAAGCTTTTCACAAAGTATCGTTATAGGAATTGATTGAACAAGAAAACTTTACTTTTGGAGTTTTTTTTTTTAAATAACGAAAGGGCCAAAGCTCGACGAGTTTTCCGCTATGGTTTCCATGTGCATTAGATGCCGTGGACTTATTGCCGTGTATCAATGTTAACGCCTTGTTATCAGAGGTCCTAGGTCTGTATGGAATGTTACAATACCGCTTTGGTCGCGTGCTTTTTTACCTTTGAATGGACATGACAATGTGAAGGTAAGAAATGAAAGCGCATCCGTCTATTTCTGCTCTTTATTTAAGATAGAACGTCCAAAGCTTTGAGCTTGGCTCGTTGCGTTCAAGTTCTGTGATTGTCTCGCATGCGTTCCTACGTTGTTCATTCAAAATGACGGCTTCATTCAAAATGCTGGAATTGCAGATTTTTCCACACAATAACTTTTAACGTCTAGATAACACGTGCTATATTTTGCTGAATTCTCCAAAAAATTGGAGTCTACATGGGTGGATTTTATCACTTGGTGCTGTCGTGACACATTTACGCAATTGAAGTATTGTACGTACAAAGCATTGCACATGAAAATGTATTTACAACCGCTGCTGAAACCTTACATTGTCACCGAGTGCTACCAAACTTTATAGAAGGTTCGATTTAAGAAATGTAGATATTGAGAATGTGACATACAAAACAGGAAAAAAATTCTTCACAATAAGAATTTGTTGAATTCACATCCTGTTTACTCTAAAGGGCGATACCCAAACGTTATTATCACAATACCGAGCTGTTAACTTCACTTGATGTGTTTCTTGCCAGCATGGATTACACTAATCACGCTTCAAATCCACAAAATCGAGTGGTCAGTAATTTCAAGCAACTTGCTATTAGTGCACTGTTTTGAAATCGACATTCATTATGGAAAGTTGTCTTGCAGATTGTTGTGTACGACTCTCAAATCTTCGATTTCTTGGAAGAGCTTGTTAATTTTCTGGAAGGGAGAATGACCCAGAGCGATTCCGTAGGTAGCATTCTAGAATTTGTCGTATACTGCTTCAGAACCATATTGCTTGTTTGTTGCGAGAATAGAGCGCTTATATTTTGCTTTCTGTGTCTTGCAGGAAAGACCCAATATGAATTTTGTGCTGAGATGGTAGGTAACATTTACGAGTAAATTGGTTTTGTCCTTGATACAGGTATTAAAGCAGATTTTATTTTTCTCTTTAAGGGAGTTGATGTTGTCTGAGGTTAAAAATTTCCTGGCTGGCGAAGAAGCGTTAGCGTTAACTGATGTCATTTGAAACTGTCAGGCTCTTAGATGGCTTGTCGTTGCAATGCCGCTGATTTTCACATCTGCAACTTAAAACCATTCATGAACACAACTCTAACGGGAATATCACTGTAATGTTAAAGCAATTCATGAATAAAATTTGAAGTAAAAGGATTTCTGTTTCTGTGAATTGGCTAATTGTGTACGGCATTGTGGTTGTTCTGCCACTACCTTGCTGTCTATTTCAGAAGCTCAATTCTATGTCGAGAATAATTTATTTCATAGCACAGCTGGCATTCGATTGCTGCTTCCTTTTCATTCTTAAAGCTTAAAAATTGATTTACAACACTTCTTTTTGTCATAGTTTTAGAAAGGATCGATCATTTCTTTGTTTTATGAGGTTTTAAACATTCTTCCCACGCATGAAGATTGTCATTCCTATGGGGTCTATATAGTGGTTGTTCTCATTGGAAGCGGCAATGTTGCAACTTGGCGAAGCCCTTGCACTTGGTAACTTTTTGTCAATCTCGTTTTAATTGTAGTATAAACGCGAACTGAGAATTAATGTCGAGCTAACTAGCGAAATTGTGCACAGGCGCTAAGTACAACAGTACAAGTAGCAACACTTCAATAGTAAACATATGTTAAGAAAAAGAATTTCTTTAGGAATTTGACAATAAAGTCTATACAAGAGAATTTTTTCAGTCATGTTGTAACGTGCAGAATGAAAGCCGTGTTCTACGACACGGGAATGTAAAGTCTATCAACCATCCTGGCATATTCTGTTATATTAGCGTAATGTCAATCGACGGCCGGCCACGCAGGCTATACAAGATCCTACTTTGGTGAAAATACCGACCACTTGACTTACTTCATTTCATGACAATGTACAGTTTCGTCAAGAGCAGTGTAAATAAGGGGCTGTCCATATTTCGAAGCTATTGAGGTTGACTATTGCTTTTAAAGTTTTCAAATCCTCCTTCTGATATTTGTTATTTGTTATTTTGCGTGAAGATATTTAATGGCTCGAAAACTGGCTTACAATAATGGAATTACGGGCCTTTAATATGTTTCCCTGGTCGCCAAATTGGAATGTTGTTGAAGCAGCAAAGAGTATGTATGAAACGCCGGTATTAAGTTGATATGGTCTACTCACGCTAGAACAAATTAGTAACAGCAGTTGTGAATATTGCTCTTGTAACATGTCCCGTGTAGTTCGTTTCAGCATTACTTAATGTACATAAATACTTTTGATCGCAATATTTTTCCTTTTCGTGTTTAACGGTCCAGTAGTAAATGCGCTCATATGGAAGTGTGTAATTTAAATGTTGATTATCGTCTTTTACTACTCTAGGCGGCATCTGGGTCAGTAATCGTTCATTGAAACTGAAAGGAAAGGCATTGTCTGCAGTCCAATTTTCAAATAAACTGATGTTTTCTTGTTATAAAACTGGCATATTGATTTAGGTAACTATAGAACTATTCGGTCCCCCCCCCCCCCCCCTCCCGGCAGTAATTAAAAAAAAGGCTTACATAAGGGCGACATAGGTATGCAATCCGACTAATGTCAATTAAGATAGGAAAAACGAACAATTTTAACGATAGGTAAGATTCTCTATGTGATGGTATATGCAAATTGAAGAGAATGAAGTGAAAAGAGGCAGACTTTTTTAGCGTTATCGCTTAGAGTAGAAAATGTTACATAATCTGGGCTCAAGCATTTATTTAACGCGTTGAAAGAGATTCCCGAAGACAACTGAACCAAAACCGGAAATTATCACCGAAATTTAAGGCTGTAATTTCGGAACCGCAAAGTAACCATGAAAGTAGACCACACAGAAGCAATTCAAGTCTAAATACGTTGGTCGTTTTCAACCTTGCAACGGCGCTTCACTTGACATAAGCGAAAATGTCGTGGTTGCCATGTTAATTTTACTAGGCTTTCCCATACAGCTTTGTCTACTCTTTTGTTAGAAGTGGTATTTATCATTTGACTTACTGCTATCCAAATAACACCCAGTTAAAAATTATTTCGTCTAAGATTATATCGATAATTTGGCTTCCACTGGCACAATTTTTTAAAAGATTGCGCTTTACGTAGGGCAAAGGCCTTCCCAATACGGATTTGAGACGATAGTTTTCATATTTTTAGTCTTGGATGGGTCGTTGAGTGGATCTTGGAAGACAACAGGAAAGAGCCTGGAAAAATATTAGTAAAGCGCATTGGTTGTCAATAACAGTACAGGCAATGATTAACCACATTTCAAAGTCAAAGAAATTTTTTTTTCTTGAGAGCGCTAAATGAAAACGGTGTTGCGTGAGATCTTGACGAGAGCAGCGTGTTGAGAATTCTTATTTAACACGGCCAATTGGGCAATCGGATTGCGCGATTAGCAGCAATTGTGATAATAAAGATTATACACCCAATACAGGTAGCCCAAAAAAAAGGTGTAAACATGAGAGAGTAATACACTTCAGGGCAAATCTTGTATTTCAAATTTTTATTTAATAAGGATATGATATCTGTATATATATATATATATATATATATATATATATATATATATATATATATATATATATATATATATATATATATATATATATTTCTTTTTGGCGCATGTACAAATTGTAACAGTAAACTCATACAATTCATTAAAAATCAATCAAGTACTTTTCTCAGACCACAATTTTGGCAAAAGTGGCTGCATGTTATTCTTGTAACATTTTTCTGTGTATTTATTTCGCCGCACAACCATCCTATGATAAAAGAAAAGAAAGTGACTTTTAGGCATGGCACCTAGTATCTTCTTAAATCGCGAGGCCCAGATAAAAGTTTGTTCCGCCACGGGCGTGTTGAGTTTTGGACATTTCTCTTTCACTGATTCTGGATTATACAATTCTTTGCATCTGGGATTCTTGTGGTTTTTTAAGTGAAGTTTATCAATCACTTTGTTTACTTGCAACCAGAGTTTGTCGTACGGGGGCCTTATTGGTAATGGTTGCTTTGCTACATTCATTCTGTCTACATTACACATATTGTCGTAGCTTAAGGTAAAATCACACCAAACTGAGGGAGATTGGCTCTTTAGTCTAAGGTGTAAATAATGAACTGCCAACAGAAACGCTTGACTTGGCGACTCCGACCTGGAGAGAAAGAAAAAAAAGGAAATTGGTGATTTTCTATGTTAGAACTGTTTATTTTGTCTATACAACATTAACTTCTTACGCGTTAAAAGCGCCAGGTGTAAAAGCAAGACGTATTTGAGTACTCTTCAATACACAAACACCAATTTTTCCTATACCAGGGACTGGGTTATACACTACTACAGGCAACTACTAGGGCGCCAACAAAATGATACATTTACCAAATGGTAACATTGCGGACAGCTTGTGTCGTCTCGTTTACATGTTAGACGGAAAAAGAAATGTCGCGAAGATATTAATTAATGCAACTTGTTTTTGGTCAGTGTACTCACACAAACAACGGACTCCAGCTATCTATAAAACCGGAACCTCTCACAAAGTGCATTAAACCTCTCGACCATTTATGCATTGCTTTTTGCGTGTCGCCGGTATCTTTGTTGCAAGCATCTGATCCGGTGGGTGCATTGTCGAATCTGAGAATGCCTTTGTTTTCTTCCAGAAACACGTCAATACCTACAATGTATAATTTGCGGCGTTGGTAACCTACTGAAATACTATTCCCACCCCTACCCCAATACAGAAATAATAATAATAGAGATAAGAAATAAAAAAACAGATAAATAGTGGCATGGAAAATAAATTCAGTATTGTCCTTCACTGGACCTTTATAACCATAAAAGTTAAGAAGCTTAGTAGTACCTTGCGTCTTTGTAACCGTGGAATCGGTGAGATTGTCTGCCTCTCTATCTCGAAGTTTTCTTAATGACTCATTGACAATGGTGGCATCATTCACGCTAATGCTGGTGTCTGTGTAATCTACGGAGAATTCAGTTGTAAGCGGGTTGCAAAATAATAAAATTAAAATTCACATGTACTACTTCCGACAGCTAATTAATAGATGAATTGAGACAGGTCGAGGTGCCAAACCCCCCCCCCCCCTCCCTGCCCTCGAAAACAAAGGAAGAGGAATAATTAAACCCCCCCCCCCCTCCCTGCCCTCGAAAACAAAGGAAGAGGAATAATTAAAAAAAAACCTTTTGTTTGCTGGATTTCAAAGGTACCATACTCAGTCACTTAATGTGGAAATCGTAAGTTTTGATCTCGGTAGAAATGCACTTGTCTTATAGAATGAAAATTTCTTTCCTTTTGGTACACGAGTATTGATTTATGATATAATAAAGAAACTATCAGTTTTGTTGAAGCTTGCAATTTGCAATATTTCGTTACCGTTGCCACGACGAGGAACACCACAAAAATCGTGAATGAATTCCCTAAGTGCCGTAGGAATTCCCTTGGCTTGTGCAACAGAACAGTGCTGCACACACAGGGCTGACTGTGGACTTGATGGTTCTTCTGTGCAAACATTCGGATAGTTTACATTCGGAACCCCACACACTTCCGATTTAACAGGCCACATGCAGTGTGGAAAACGAAGTTTCCAAATACCGTCCATGCTGGTGAACTTCTCGCAACCTTGACAAAAAAAAATAACATAGGCAATTACAGAAACGTGAGAGGACTGGGAAAGGGTATGGTTGTTATCGGTTTTTTTTTTTTAAAATAAGATTTTCCAATGAAAGATAAACTATATTTTGGAGTCTTTATCATGAATATAAGTATTTGGAGGAGGAAAATGACAAAATTGTACTTCTACAATTATCACCCAAAATAAGGATTCTGTAGTCGGGCCAAAAATGGAGGGGGGAGGGGGGGGGGGTTTGTATGGTTTTTTGCGACTTTTGCAAGGTTCCCATTTGGAACTATTAAACTTGGTCGGGTGGCTTTTCATTAATTAACATTTCAGTTTTAATGTTTAGATTTTAAATATAATCACTAAAACAAAAACGCCCAAGTTCCCTTCACGTTTATGCCATGGGTTATTCCATGCGAATAGAACCAGGGAAAGAAAAAAAGTACTGAAGAAAAACAAGCAGCAATTGGTGAAATTATAGGGGATTAATAGCCTAGCATCTATGGCGAATCTGATGTGTTTGAGATTTTGCGTGTTCCAGTGAGCCCTGAACATGTTTTTCACAAATGTATGGAGCTCAGTAGGGAAAGGCCATAGCTGTGTCCTTTATCGAGACTCAATAATGGCGGCCGGAAATTAATGAAAACATCCGAAATCAATGAAAACATGGGCTATTCAAAATCGGTTGGTTTGCCCTTGTTAATTTGAAGAACACATAAACACTACAGGAGCTATTTTCAGATTTGGATGGAATCTTTAAAGGTATGACATCTTTGTATTTATGTAGTGTAATGTCGTAACATTTCAAGCTAGGGCTAAAACCGCAAGCGAAGATAACATAACTGGTGTGAAATATGGCGACACACCACGAATTAACAAGATCAGGTTACCTGTATGATTAACCTGTTCCATGTTGTCGTTAAAAGGAAAACTAAAGAAAAATAACGAGCGAACGAGCGTGATAAAGAACAGAGAGCCTGTCTCCCGCTATAGTATACAAGAAAAAACTCACCTTTTTCCTTGCAAAGTGTCGAACAGTTTGCCTCGTCGTGTTTGTACAGTTCTCCCTTTCTCATGTCATTGATGGCGTTTAATGCTTCTTCCATGTTGTCGCACTCGTAGCCCTTAAAACACCAGTCAATGCCTCTTGCGCGGAATTCTTCCTCCACTTCGTGCCAGAAGAATGCGGCAGATACGAATTTCCTGTCGTACCGTATGTCAAATTTGGACAACGGTACTGTAATGTAAACGAAAAAAGGATACCTAAAATTTCCATTTCTAAAGAATGTTTAGCATATACATCCATTGGGTTAGTTTAATGTTACTAGATTGATATACATACATATCATTGAATGATAACAACATAAGGTAAAGTTCATTTAATACGACAAAGGGAGGGTTTGAGGAAATTTGAAACTCGAAGCTTGAAATTTTAGTCGCCCCCCTTGCTCGTGGTGCAGTTGTCTACGAGGCCCCCACTCATAAAATATACAAATTTTTTTGAGCTCTCGACTAATTTTTTTTCAACGGCCACCTATCGGGTTCTTTCAACTTTTGGGAGACCCCCCTCAATATCTTCCTCCCTCTCCCCTGTCAATGTAAATTAACATTCCGTATTGGATTAGCTGGACTATTTTGTCCAAGACATTCGCAACTCAGATTTTCATGTTTTGTCGGAAGCAATCTATATGCGACAGCCAGGAAAACTGTTACAATCAGAGATATATGAAAATAGAGAGCAATGCGTGATGGGCGTGCCGCGTCGGGAATCAAAAGGGAGTTTACGGTTGCTTAAGTTGTGACATTTATAAACAAACAATTTCCTAGCGTATCAGGAGCACGATACAAGCTCATTTCGATTGTTTAAAGATGACATTTAAGTTGTACTCAGATAAAAATACTTCTCCCGAAAAAAATAAATTACACTTTAGTGTACGCCATTTGGTGTTTTCCTTTTTGTAAAGCTTGCCATTTTGTTCAGGTCTTTGAAGTTCCAGACACGTTTGCAAAGTTTGCGATTCTATACCGTTGGTTGCGAAATGATCTCGTGTTATTCCTATACCTAAACTAACTAAATGCAGTGTCATTGATATAGCAATTTGGCTGGAATATAGATGTATGTTTGCATTACAGACATATTGGAGACATGGGTATTTTCAAATGTAATTAGATTAATAAGCGGTTAATTTTGATTACAATAGACTTTTTTGAACAATTATAAAAGTTATAACAAACCTCCGGTCGCTTCTGCGTAAGATGAAATCGCCGATGACATATCAGTTGCGTACTCATTGTATGCCTCGCTGAAGCCATGGAAGGAAACCCAGGCATGATTGCTGTAAAAAAAAAAATCCCAAAATGAAATTGAGCACTCTCGAAACTGCTATCGGATACATATATAGAACTGACAATTTCGAGCTTCTTGTGTAGATAATTGCTGTACATTATGCAAATATACTTTGCAATTCAAGGAAATATATAAAAAAAGAAAGTATAAAAGGATCAGGGTTATCACTCACGCTAGACATATATGCTCCAAACACAATCCACGTGACACGAAGGTTACGTTGCTAGACTCTATGTAAGGACGTCTTTTCGCGTAGAATCGGTATCCTTCATCGTTGTTCCCGTACATGGAATAGCCGTAGTGACAATTGCAGTTACGACATTTTAGGTTAAATTTAATCCCCGGGAGGGGTTCGTCCTTCTCGAACACTGTTACATTGGCGGGTTGGCTCTGCATCTGCAAAGTCCAACCGCAGGTGAAGCAAGTTGTGGTAGGCGGGAACAAAATGCGATGCATAGGAATCTTCGCATTTGCAGATATGGCAACGACGGATTTTTCGTAAGAAAAATCTATGAAGTCTTGGCATGTTCTTAAAACGTCATTCAACGCATGTAGCTCGTCTAACGTTACCATTTTCTCCAGCTCAGGGAATGATCCTTCGAGGATCCGTTGTTCTATGTTGCCACATATAACTCGTGGCAATATCGACAGAAGTCTGCCTAAAACGAAGACAGTCTTCCATCCGAATTTTACGCACAGCAGGGCAATCAAATCGTCGGATTTAGAAAATTCCAAATTTGCCAAATCCTGTAATGAAATTGAACGCAATACAGACAATGCATCTTCAATCTGGTCTCGCTTGCGTTTGCGCTCCTTGGATAATGTACACCTAGCTTTAAGTTTCGCTTCCATTTCACTCGAGATATTGAGGTTAAGGCACCAAAGCAGCCTTTTTGTAGGATAAATACGGAAGAAAGCTGACTAAAAATGTAATTTTAACATTTGTTTTTAATATTACCAAAATAGTTCCATAAACTACAGTTGCCCAATTAAGGCTATAGAGGATTTTTTTCCTCATTTCGCATAACAACTTCCCTGTTGTCAATAATAATAAACAAATGGGCATCGTGAATGACTTACCCAAGAGGGAAAAATTGCACCCTAAATTAACCGACAAGAAGGCATTAATTAGCAAGAAAAGGCCTCAAGGGGAACGAACCAATAGTGAAAATGTGTTCCAATTTAAAACAAAAAATATGAAAGCAAGCTTGCGTGTTGTTGGCATTTCGTGATCGTTTGAAGTAGCCTGTTATTGCGCAATTTTCACGCTCTCAATCGTTCGTTTGAATTAAAGAGGATGTTCATTGAAAGGTGTCGAGTAGAAGCTATAACCCTTTTGATCTGAAAGTTTCCCTATCTTTACATATAGGTGTTTTCTTGAAAATTTGACCAACATAACCGGGGAACGTGAAGTAATAAAACCTTTAAAATATATAGATATTTTTATGATAGTACGATTGCCCTTTTTTTTTAGAGGACAATTGGCAAAGACAATTCAGACATTGATAAGATGAGATGTTAAACCCAATACAGCTTTGGCGTCCTTTTACATGCCTAATATCATATTTGGACAATAAACATGCACCGCCTTTAATTCTCACAACACGTCTACACCTCCAAAGTGCAATAGGGGAACTTGCTTTAAAGGCACGGCACTGGGAACACAACTTCTTTCCAACAGGGTAGACCAATAAGGCGTTGTACATTGTAAGAAAAACAAGCGCAACAATGACGTGAGGACAAAAATATAATTACAAGGGAAGTCTTTCCTTGCGCATTTACCATAAATGGATGCATACTTTTGTGTTTCAATCACATGGGATGTAACTGTTAAAAATGCTCGAAGAGAGGAAAGAAAATCCCAAAAAAAGAGGGATTTCGATTTGGCTGATGTGAAATAACACAAAGTGTTGCAAAGTAATGCCAACTTTGATACTTTCCTATAGCGAGGTAGTGCCCCATGCAAGGACAAAATGTTACACTCTAAGATCTCCACCAAGTACTTGTAAAGTCCAAGATAACTTATCAATCAACTTTTGTAAATACCATCCACTTGAGATGTACAGTAATAGTTAAAACCTAAACTGAGTATCTCATAGGGGAAATTTTTTTTTTTTTGGAATTACGTTGACGTAATTCAGAACGGAAACGTTTTAAAACCGGAAACATTACATAGAAAGCGGAATCAAGGATTAAAGAGGGAAAAAGGTAATTTGGGATGGTGAATAGCATGCATATATATGCTTTGATGAAAAGTTCGCATAAATAAGTTATTCCTTGTAGGAAGCTTTCTTACTACATGTACATAATTTTTGGTAACTGACGTCAACAGACTCATGCAAGGACAAAATGTTACAATGTAAGATCTCCACCAAGTATTTGTAAAATCCAAGATAACTTGTCAATCAAAACGTTTGTAAATACCATCCACTTGAGATTTACAGTAATAGCTACAACTTAAACTGAGTATCTCATAGGGGAAATTTTTTTTTTTTGAATTACGCTTACGTAATTCAGAACGGAAACGTTTTTAAAACCGGAAACATTACATAGAAATTGGAATCAAGGATTAAAGAGGAAAAAGATAACTGGGCGTGGTGAATAGCATGGATATATATGCTGTGATGAAAAGTTAGCATAAATCAGTTATTCCTTGTAGAAAGCTTTCTTACTACATGTACTTAATTTTTGGTAACTGACGTCAACAAACTCAGAATGAAAACGGGAACATAAACAATTTAACGTTGAAGTAAATAGGTGAAAGTTGTCTCACGCGCAAGCCAAGTACTCTGGTTGAGACATACACAACAATACTGTAAAACCTTTGCGCATCCAGTGTATTTGTTAATAAAACTCTTCATTAAAGACGAGACAAACACGTTTCGTTGAAAAATGGGAAGGAGCACTTTAGAAAATTAAAAGATCTCGTATAAATTATTATCTCACTCGCCCCCCACAAAAAGAAATGTAAAAATCGACAAAAGAATTGGACTGCACGCCTAACTGGTGTAAACAGCATATTTTGTCAATGCACACTTGTCCAAGTTGCTCGATTTAGTTAGCGAACCATTTCCGTAAGCTTAAGGGCAAATCCATTTTTGAACAGCGAAGGATATTTTTAAACAATCAACCAAATAATTATAACCAACGAAAACTTTTCAAATAAAAGAAATTGCAAATACTATGGCAATAAAGTTGACATAAAAACATCCTTAAGTTTTACTTACAACCCTAACAGGAAAATATCCAAACAAGCAATGACCGTTGAGTAATTCAAACAGGATAAACAAGGAATACTGAAACGTTCCTTCAATTGCGGAATAATGCAATTAACCAAAAAAAGAGATATTTTGGTATGTTGACTAGCTAGCAAAGCTATGCTATGATGTAAAATTATAAGAATTATTTAATTCCTTGTACTACATCAATATTGTTGTTGGTAGTTGACGTTAGCAAGCTCAAAATAACACCGGAAACAATGACCTCTCTTGAGGAAAAACAGTAGAAGAAGTGAAATGTTGTTGTAAAGCGTTGGCAATCGTCTCCTCTTGCAAGCCCAAAACTAATTTCTTAGCAGATATGACTATTTAAAAAAAAATGCTCACTCTGTGTATGGTGTCAGTTACAGCTCTACATTATAGTCGATTACGGGAAATGATAATTAAAGGTGGGAAAGATCAGAAATAGTTTAACTATGAGGTAACGATATCCTCCCCTTCCCAGAAGAATTACTACGGGAAAAGAAAACACTAGACACTGCGGGAGATGGGACGTGAAGGCGTCAAGCATATATCCCAGTCGATATATTTGGCACATAACAGGCTCATGCGTTATACATAGAGAGGAAATTTGCCAATGTACTAATGGCGGCCATAGAATTAGTAGTGAAAAACGGAGTCTATGCAACAAAAGGTGGTAATGAGGAAAGACGTTCTCTATCAAACTGCACACTGAAATTGAAGAAACCAATTAAAGCTGGGGAGCGAACGGGGTATATAGGCGTAGCGACACATAGAAACGGAGCATGCAAGTAAGTAATGATTACTGTATTGGATGATTTACCTTCCCTTCGTACTGCTACATAAAGTTCGCAATGGAACAATCTAACAAATTTTCGTTTCCACAATGCCGTTTGTTCCTGATATTACATCTATGTCCAAACACTTTATGGACATTGAAAGGGACGATATTACGTAGCCATCAGCTATAATTGTGTCTCAAAATTTAGAAAAATGCCAGGAGACATATTCTTTCGCATTATCGTAGACTACCTCGCGAGCCCATCAAAACTTAAGCTCCTTCCTTGTGTTTTTAAGCTGTAAGTGTTAACTAAGTTAATATAAAATACTGTAAATTCCAATGGTTTGTGTGGTTATGCTAAACAAAGTAGTTCATGTTCATAATTGTGACTATTGTAACGCCATATAAATTAGGTAGCAAATTCAACGGAATACTCCATCACTAGTGAATTAATAAAAGCAAGCGTGGTCCGAATTAGGTATGCAAAAACTATCTGCAGATGAAAACTAGCGAATTGTGATTTCTACTTGACAGGGATTTTTATGTGCAGATGAGTAGTTTCAGGAATCCGAATACCTTCGACAGAGAATTAAACTTTGGCTCCACTGCAGTTCGAAGGTACTCAATTTCAGTGAACGCAAATACCTTGGACAAGTTACTCAGCAGGCTGACAGATGAGGTCCATATACCAGAACAAGAGGAGGAAATTCTTAGGGCAGTGTCTATAGTTGGAAGAAATACTGGTATTGGAGGACAGCCGGTGTGGTGTTTGAACCGAAATTTAACTGTGGATAAAGATGGATGGGCAACAAACTCAAGTGACTTTGGCTTGGAGTGGGTAAGCCATCTCACAGAACCTGGAAATGGTGGAGAAATCGCAGATGAATCCCTAGCAGCCAAAGTAGACGGAGAACTGACAACAGCTTACTTCGATGCTATGGCCCACTTAATGGCAGGCTCGTTGGAGAAGAAAGCAGCAGAAGATACCAAACTGACTATGGTGGTGAACGAGTTATTCGGCCACGACGAATGCCTCGCGTATGAAGAAGAAGGGGAGGTAGTGGGCGATGCAGCACCGTGCATCGCCGAAGTAGATGCTACAGAAAACAGAAACCCACTGCCACCTAAAACAATGGGATCAATGGAATTGCAGCGAGACAACTTCCTGTCCCAGTTCTATCTTGCTAGTATGGGGGTCATCATGGCAAATTACCACGAGGTAAGAAAGTGTCGAAAATTATACGTTAAAATGTAAGTAAAGCATGTAGGTTAATCAACAGGAAAGAAAGAAATGCTATATCCAAACTGAAGTAAGTTAAGTATTGAAGTCATTGAAGTAAATAGAGAAACCTAAATACGATCACACTAAGAAGCGTTGTAACAACGGACACATTTCGAAAGCATAGAATAGTGGGTACTTATCAGGGCTAGGGATTCTATAGAGTTGTTAGGTTGTACTCTATTACAGAATCCATTAAAGTCAACTTCAAAAGAGAAAGAAATATTCATCAACACATATCCGTATTTCTTTAACAGTGGCTAAAAGCAATTGGATTCTGCCCTCTTGTAGTTGGAGTGGGAAATCCGGATAGCGGCAAAACGAAAGCTGGAAACATCGCACTGGCTACGGTTGGGGGGTACCCGCATTTGTTTTTCGAGCTTTTCACAGATTCACACAATGGTGTAGTGGCATCTAAGACAAGTCTAGGGTTCCAAGCTGACGACCCGAGCGATCCCGCCGAGATAGGCAAAGCAGCGAAGAGATTTTTTTCAGGAGGGACAAGTGCCTCATGTAGACAAGAGACAACACCACAGTGTACCTTTATCACAACAGTAAATGAACACGTGATACGATGGTTGGGACATTCTGACAGACAAAGGTAGTAAAGCAAATAAGAGAAAGCGACACTAGACAGGCTGTTGAGTTTGGACTGTTATCTCCAAATAATTTAACTGCACAGGTGCAATAGGCGTAGTTGACGTAGAATTGATTAGTAAGGGATACCGTTAAAAAGAGAATATACGTTTTAACCAGTGCCATGAATTGCTTGCAAAAACAAATTTCAAAATGGAAAATGACTTTGATGGAATACCGGTATTAAAAAGAGAGCTTCAGAAAAACAAAACTAAGATATGCCCTGTAGCTAATCATAAAGGACACAAATTTTACAGCTAACCAAACAAAAAATTACTTAATTACAAGTAGCGGACGCCAAGGGCGGGAAACACGTGCAAGCGAGTCAAGAATATTTTTGATTTCAATCCTGTTTGGATGACACAGTCGCGCCAATCGTGCAGCGAGCTTAGTTTTTGAAAAACCAAATGACTTCCCACATTCAATTAAAAAACCAAATCATTTTACGCAATTGAGTAGTCTTTGACCCCCCAAAAAATTGCTTCTGACAGTAAATGATCATTAAATTCAATACTAACATTCACTCGTTACTAACACTATAATTTAAAAAAATTAAAAATCTAACTGCATGTATTTTATCTGCACACAGGTTGATGGAGAGAGTGGTAGTGATCAAGGTGAACGATAGGCAGAACGATAGTTGCAGCACAAAAGACATGACAAAATGGGCTAAAAGATTTTCAGTACTTATAAATAAGGTATCTTGTACTGTGGGTGAAGTCGTACGGATTGGACAGTGGTTACTTTCACCCGAAGGGCAGGTGTTCTACGGGGAATGTCTAAGTATCGTACAGGAGGAACTGGGCCATTCGTCCAAGATAAGCCGCATAGCACAGAGCGCAGCATGCGTTCTTTTCGCTGCACGAAAGGTAAATGAAAATAATTTATGTGTGAGTTAGGGTAATGACGAAAATAAAAGTGACAATAGATTTCCTTTAACACTTGCTCGGCAGAATATTTATAATGTCAGAAATTCAATTTCTAAAAAAAAAGGGGGGGGGGGTGAATAAGGTTCGCTTATGGATTGAAAGTTCCCCAATTTACAGTTATGTAATGCGTATTAGAAGAACGCATTTCAAGTAGTAATTGTTGTGAACGAGACTTTTAAGAAAATGAAGTGAACTGGAGTAAATAATTTATGTCGGACGACACATAACAATTCAAAGGTAAAATTTGGAAAGAAAGCGGAATCCGTGATTGCAATTAGACTAAATTTCGTGCTATGGTTACCGAAGGGCAAACGGGGAGACCCCAGTGTTTCTGTTGTTTCATTTATGTATTGAATTATCACCAATAGGAATAGGATGAGTATTTTTTCAAGCAAAGCAAATGACAAGTTGAATGCAATGGATAAAGTCATAGGTGCGGTGCCCATTCTCGCTGGTGAGCTATAGACAGTTGCAAAACTGACACAGCTCAATATCAAGCCAAATCCTATATGTTTTTCATATGAACGTGCATGAGGGGTTTGCCTAATAATGCGCATAACGGATACGTGTTGGAAATGTGAGGAATCCCCTTAATGTATACGTCTACAAAAGGTTATTTGAAGGCGACATTCAGAAAGTAATAAATGTACTCTAACATAGGAAAGGAAGAAGTTCAATATAATTTACAAAAAAAGCATAGTCTAGGTAATTCTTGCAATTTAGATTGAATAGGTAATTGGTAATTGTTATTATAACATTTTCCACCCGTAGATGGGCGAATTAACTTCCAGCCTAGACGATGAAGAATTGATAGAGCATATGCGGGAAGTTATCATACCGTTTATTCGAGAGGTGCAAATAACCGAAGAAGTCGCTGATTCATCATGTACCCCCTCTGACTATGGTTCACAGGAAAAATTTGTTCATAGGTTCGCAACAACAATGCAAGCAGCTACGGAAGGATTAACCGCTGAAGAGGTATGAAGGTATTCGATAGAACGCAGAAGGGATAAATCCTTTGAAATAAAATCACGTACAAGTGTACCAAATTAAGCAACTCGATGTTTCCAACATATAAAAAAATTAAGGCGTGTCCAACTTATTACATTACATTACGCCGCCGCACCACACACGACTAAGCCCTATACATAAAGAAAAATGTGGAAAGGTGCACAAGGAAGAAGTCTAGCATGAAGTCATGAAGGATAATAACACCAAAACAACAAGTATATCTACGTACGGTTTTATTCTTCAATATACTTCAAGAGAGTTTTTTTTTAGCCATGTGCCTTTTCCCTTCGACTATAAAGTTTCCCCGAAGTGGTATATTGTAGAAACTATACACCCATTGAATGCAAAATGTTTAGCGGGCAGATGAATAAAAGTACAGATAGATATGGGGGCAAGACACAAATACGTTACTTGCATTGTTAGAGAAGCAAAAAAGAATGTTTCCAATCAAATAATGGGATTCAAGTTTATTGCTATCTAAAAAAAGACTCTGAAAAACAAAATAACAATTCAACCAACTTAGGAAATACAGTTACAAAACATCTTGAAGAATTCCACAAAGTAAACAAAACAAATTACCAGACAGTAAAAACGGATATAAACAAGTTGTAGTAATTGACAGCTTTTAACAGGTTTCAGAATTTTTAGACACGAAAAGGAAAACTACTTTGGGGCAAGAAGAGTTAACACCAGTGGTATCAGTAAGGATAGGCGAGCTGAACAAGATGTGTAAAAAAAAAGGCATAGAAACTATGGAACAGTCTAAAGTAAGGAAGGCTGTGGCACAATTGGGAATTGGTAAGTGGCAGAGTGGCGATTCGCACTTCCTGTGTATTATTGAAATGTGATAATGTACTCTAAATAGCAATAACGACTATTCACAATACTCCAGGGAAGAGGTCAGGCCAGGCAAAATTCTACTCCCCATCCAAGAGGCGAGTGACTCCCAAAGGCTGCATCATGATAAGGAGGTCTCTCTTTCCAAAGCAAGTGCTCGCAAACTTGGACATAGGTAAGAGCTTGAGGCATGTGGAAATGCTGAGCATAGCTAATAGAAATAAAAACAAATATATAAAACAAAGCAATGTTAAGATGAAAACGAAGTAAGGCGGAGTTAACAATGAAGGGGAAAACATCAAATAAGATAACGTGGAGCAATAGTTATATCGTAAAGATATGGTGAACCAAAACGCTAATTAACAGTAATAAAAAATTTATAATTGGATAATACACTTCCAGAGTCTTCATTGGCCTAGTCCTCATGAATTACGAGCCATTATACCTTGCTCTGTATATGGGATAAGCAAGCGCGTGTAGTTCTTGGCCTTCTAATAGCTACCTGAGCCTACTTCGCTATCTTGGAGGCTTTTTTTTCCAATAAAAAAACTTATGCCATTCGCACTTGTTGGATATATAAATGTTAATAGCCAAAACGGAGCTATTGCCCGAGTTGGCTATAGACCAATTCATAGCCAACAAGCGCTCGTGGAATAATTAACGATAACTGCAAAATACCCGACACAATTTCTTTCAAAGGAGAAATATAAGCGAGAATTCTCGCGCAAAATAGAGGCTAGCGTGTTAAAAATCATTCAAATCTTGGTCACATAGCGCGCAGCCTTGACAATTAGGCAAAATGTACCGATAGCTTCCCAGTTTTAGCTGTCGAATTTCCCACAAAGGGCGCTGGGAAAAAAAAAATTTCACATAGTAGGACAATTTAAATTAAAATCACTGAAAAGATTAAAATTTAATGAGGAAGTGAAATACTTTTTTTTACGATACCTGCAGAAATTCACGCGCGCTCATTGGCTAATTTTTATTGTCCATATGCGGACATACACATGAATTTAACATTCATGCGACGCGTCAGCGAGCGCGAGCCGGCAATTCGACAATCTGTTATCGTAAAAAACAAATTAACGTCAGTTTTTTATGCGTCTGTCCTGTTATTGATCATGAATTTCGTCATCACATTGTCAAAGTAGCTTTGGATCCACGAGGCGATAGCCGAGTGGATCCGCAGACTACTTTGACAATGTGATGACGAAATTCATCATCAATAACAGGACAGACGCATTAAAAACTGACATCAATTAAATAACATAATAACAATACTTCAAGACATTAACGTAATGCTGCTATGAAGCTTCAGGAGCAGATGTTAACGCAGAGGAAGAAGACAAAGAAGGAGAGAAACAAAGCAGTGATGAAGGTTGTAATGAATATTAAAAATACAACTTTAAAAAGGAAAGATGCACTGTGAAATTAACTAGGCGAAATATAACACGCAATAGAAAAAAAAGGGATGTGTAATGAAGGAGTTACATAAGCACGCCCAATGGGCAAAAAGGAATGTGTAAACAATGACTGAATCACAATGAATTTCAAAGCAACCAAAAACAGTGAAGCACGTTTTACCCCTTTAATGGGAAATTGGGCAATTGGACAGTAACGTACCATTGGGTATTTCAAAGTGTGAGATGTCAAGTTATTCCAAAATATGGAAGGGAGAACCAACTGAAAGTAAGGTACACTTTAAAGTTCATGCTAACGACAACGCTTGCTAATTTTGTGTTATAATTTACGTTTAACAGAACAGCAAAAAGAAGACAAAAGAAGACAAAAGGGAAGCGAGAAAGAAGTAAAAGAGGAATTAAGAGCTACAAAGGATGAATTGGGCAAGGCATATGAAGACATAGATGAACTTAGACGTGGTAATGATATAATGCATAAAGCTATGTAACATCAAATTTGCATTATATTAAAAAATGCTAATAGCAATAAGGGAAAAAACAATTAACTACTTTGGAGTGATATAGAATGCAAATTAAAGTGGTTTGTTTCTTCTTGTGAAAAAAACTTACCAAGTTGTTACAACTGACAGGTATAGAGGAAGAGCAATATGCCAGGACAGAAACCGAGAAGTACTATATTGAGGCAAAGAAAAGTATAAGGGACTATACAGAACGCGTAGAGGAAATGGAGAAGGAACTCGAGGCTGCTCGTAAAGGTACTTTTCATGTTACATGGACACTATAGGGTTGGGAGCCCCCCTATAACGACCTTCTTGTACACAATGTATGGAGAAATATTTCTAAAGGGGTTTTAAAGAAATGAATATTAATGACTTTGAACAACAAACAAGGTGTAACAAGTATATAAACTTAATCATTTATGTTGTTTTTCTTTTTGGAAGCACTGACAGCCGAAGTAGATTGGAGCAGGAAGTTCGAAAAAGAATTCAACGATATGAAAAGGAAACTTGAAGAAATAGAAGAGATAGACGCAGAGAAAGAGACACAACTGGAGAAAGGAAAAGAAATTGGAGGTTAGTATCAATAAAAAAAACAAAAAGGTAAAATTCACTTAGGATAACATCTGACAGCCGCAAGTTTGATATATACGATTTAACATACAAGTAAGTTCGTCTAAATGGCAAACTGTTAATTCATTTAAGGAAAACGCGAAAAAAGGAGGGCACTTGCTATACCTTAACTAAAACTGCTTGCAGCAAAAACTGAACAATAAACCTTTTTGTTGCAAAGGAAAACGTGCAAAAAATTGGGAAGTCCAACGTAAGATGGTAATGATGAGGGTATATGGAAAGGATTCTTTGCATATAAATGCAAAAACAAGGTATTGGACAGCCCTGCATGTTACTTAAGCCAAAAATGTGGTACCAAAAACGAGATAAACCCAAATAATTAATAATAATGATTAGCGATATGATACGGTGAATAATTTGGAAATTCTGGAAAGCACAAGGCCTCTTGTTATTTTCTCGCAAATGTCATGTAAATCTAACTAATGGCAAGTGTTATATGATGTTATTCCATTAGGTTTGCCCTTTGCAGTGAACACTGTAGATAAAGAGCCATTACAAGACAAGAGAAGCCAGGAAAGTGTTACATGGAAAAGAAAAGATGCAAAGGCGACAAAAGTAGACAAAAATACCTGCAACAAATGTTTTAAGAGGTCAAGTTCGACCGGCCATATACTGTGCATAGGATGTCGCCAATGGCAACATTTGAAATGCGTCGGTCTTAACCTAAGTGAGGCGAAATTGAAGAAAACAGCATTCAAATGTGAGGACTGTAAGAAAAAATAGCCATAGTGAAAGGCGAAAAAAGGAGAAAAAATAGTACAAAATAATTATTACATTGACAAGAGCAATGTGTTTACAGTACAAGTGAAATAGACGAATTTTAAAACTATGCTAAAAATGGGAAAAGCCGACAAACCTAAAGAAAGAAATTGCGGTTACTCTAAATGGCACAAGAAAAAAAACAGAAAGGTAATACGTACTAAGTAGGTCCTTAAATTGAATACGACTATTAAGCAACAAAAATGGAGAGGAAAAAACGAGAAGACACCAAACAGTGCATACTCCTGCATACTGCTGCAAACAAATGAATAAAAAAACCCAATAACTATTGAAATGACACAGTTAAGAGGGCGAACTTCATTGTGCGTAACATGGCAACTGTAGCGTAAGTAACGGCCTGTTAAGACGCCGTACTTCAAATTAGCAGAATCGAATGGTAATGAGGGAGAAAAAAGGAATTCTCTCATTTGCATGCGATTGGTCTAAGGCGAAGTCTGGAGTCTGAACTTGGCATTAGAAGCGAATTACTGGATATAAAATTGTCACCAATACCCTGTGAAAAATTACATGATGCCAATGTAATAAAAGGAAAATACAGTATAACTGTATAGAAATCTTGTCTTCTATCAGTGAACACTTGGCAGATGTTAAAGCAACTTTAAACCGAGTGTAAGAAATAGAAACCCTTACTTTCTACGAAAATTGATTGAAAATAAATAAAACCACGTCGCCCTCCCCCCCCCCCCTTTTACAAAGTGGCCCTAAAGGAAGGAACCCATTAAACCTCTATCAATACATGTGAAACTTGTACTACAATTACTGCCGGACATTTCAGAATGTAAAAATGCGAGATTAAAGACAATCTTATCTACGTAAACGCGTATGTTTTGTTAATACTACTTCTAAAGCAGTCCCAAGAATGTGAAATTATGCTTTCTACTTAAACGGTATATCGGTGACAAAACTAATTTGGTTAAAAATGGCTAATATGAGCAATGTGACGAGTTCTGCTCTTAGGGGTAGCCTTATTTGTACTGCTGTAAGGGAAAGGAGTTCAAGCCCTGACATGAAATCCCAGTGGGACTCGTGGAACTTAGTATAGTTCATAGAGAAAGGAAGAAAATGCGGCTGCGTGAATAAAAGAAGCTGCAAGACATATTTCGCTATAATTAGCAAAGGATGCGTGCGATATGAAGAGGGATGGCATGATAAAATAAGACATCATCTATTCCCTTGCGGGATATGCACAATGTACCTTTCAGTATTGTACGTGGTCCGAGAATGACAAATAACGAAAAAATGGTGGAAGCCATTACGAACGTAGACAACAATGCAGTAACTTATCCTGAGGTATTCTGAGAACGGTATTGACCGAACAGAGGGATAAGCGCAACAATATATCTAAAACACAAAATATACTTATGGGAATAGGGTTTTATGGTACGCTGTGGCTAAATGACCGGCAGCCGGTGAAGGTTTTAAAATCACTAAAGGACCGGCAGTCCAATATTTCTCTCAAATTTAAGGAATCGAAGTAATACATCCAATTGAAAATATGGTATGTCGATTAAGAACTGCCAAGCGATCCAGAAGAGCTGTTTATTACGCGAATCTAACGCTTGGTTTACGCTGGGCTCAGAGAGCGAAACCATGGTTTGTGACACTTGGAATTTTTCTGGGTCGACTGCCGGTGAGGGTTTTGAAATCACTAAATGACCGGCAGTCATATATTTTTCTCAAATTTAAGGAATCGAAGGAACACATCACATTGAAGCTATCATATGTTGATTATCATATGTACATTATCTCCACTGACAAGTATTAAGAGATCCAAAACATGTTTCTTTATTGAATATTTGCATGAGAGAGTATGCAGTATTGTAGTCAGGTCGTGACATCCGCGCCGTGACATCTTATTTCAAGCAAGTCCCTTGCTGTTGGCGCGAAATTTCATTTCACTAAACGAATGGACGGATATGCAATAAACAAAAGCAAACATCGTATAATTGAGCATGACGAGAGAATCGAAAAACACTGTAGAAAAGCAGAGATAAAAAGAGACCTTAACTGGCGTGTGCTAAAAATTTCCCGTCAAAAGTAATTGTCACGCTTGAGAGGAAATAGTTGAGATGTCACGACAAGGGTGTCATGACCTGAATGCAATACTGCATACTATCTCATACAAATAAAAAAGAACAACGGCGAAAGAAAAATGTTTTGGAACGCGTAAGACTTCTCAGTCGACACAATGTTCATATCATAATCGCCATATCATATTTTCGATCGAATGTGGTCCTTCGACCACTTATATTTGTGAAAAATATCAGACTGCCAGTCAAATTAGTTATTTCAAAACCGTGACGGGCAGTAGAGCCAAAAAAATTCTAAGTGTCACAAACCATGCTTTCGCTCTCTGAGCCCAACCTAAACCAAGCGTTAGATTCGCGATCTAAGCAGCTCTTCTGGATCGCTTGGCATTTCTTAATCGACATACCATAGTTTCAATTGGATGTATTCCTTCGATTCCTTAAATTTGAGAAAAATATCGGACTGCCGGTCATTTAGTGATTTTAAAACCCTGACCGGCTGCCTGTCATTTAGCCACAGCGTTTACGGCATACGTCTTAAATGAGATAAACAATACTGCATAGCGAAGCAATACGAAATACGCCCCTTAAACGAAACAAATGAGAAAGAAATAGCCAAAAACACACATTGTGTGACGACGAAAAATACTAAAATGTATGAACTTTTACATCTCATTTGCCACAATACAGTCAAACAGCTAGCTCAGCTGTACTTTCTGTTAATGAAAATAAGAGGAGGCGACGACTGCAAAAGTACAAATCTTACGAACTATAGACCTGATGTAAACGGGGTATAAATGTTCCTTTAATATACATCCATAACAAAGCTTAATTTAAACGCAATGCAAATTGTAATCTATTCCCGTAATGAAAGTGGCCCCATTAAAATTTAAACATCGCTTAATATTAGGCAGGTACAACAGTCGGACCGGATGAACTCGAAATGCCACTCTGGGTAGCATACAGTAGGATAAAGGCTGATCGACTTGGCTTGACTAAACAAAGAAACATAGAAATGTAGCGAGTCTTTGTTCACATGGCCCATTGTAAACAGCAATTTTACCTTCAATCCGGTCAGACTTTTGTAAGTGCCTCTTAACATTGACCTTATATCTTCAATCCGGTCAGACTTTTGTAACTGCCTCTTAACATTGACCTTATGCGTTGACAGTCAACCGTACGTTTAGACATGAGTTAACGGTCGTGACGCCTGCATTTAAGAAAAAACTCTAACCACTAATCTAATACAGTAACTAATCTTCCAAAGTACTTCTTAATTAAAATAAAATAAAATTTCCATGTAAACTTAAGTAGCATCATTTGATTTTGCAATGGAAACTACTAGTACTTTAATTCCGTAGAGCCGTAGAGCCGAAGATCCGAAGAGTAGTAGAGCCGTAGAGCCGTAGAGCCGTAGAGCCGTAGAGCCGTAGAGCCGTAGAGCCGCAGAGCCGCAGAGCCGCAGAGCCGCAGAGCCTTAGGGCCGCAGAGCCCTAGAGCCGTAGGGCCCTAGAGCTTTGATAAGATTGTAAAGAACGTAACATTAATATTTACGATTTTACTTTAAAAATAAATAAACAATTATAGCAGAGTAAAAAGGATTTAATCTCTCTCTACGGCTCTACGGCTGTACGCCTCTACGGTGTATGTTGGCCATTCCAATAACTGCAATGGAAAACGTAAGTAACAAACCAGTAAAAAGCATAGAGAAGTTAGAGCTCTACTGCGCTACGCCTCTACGGTGAGTCTTATCCTTCAGGAAAAAAAATACCAAGAAATATATATATTAAGCGTAGCGCTGTAGAAAGCTACGAAAAATTCTACGGACATTTGAGTGTCCAAAATTGCGCCAGGTATAGTTTCGTAAATTGAAAAGTGTTGTTTCTTTATTGCGACTTCTTAATTAGTTTTTGTTAAGAATTGGTATTTAACTAAGCAATTACTTCTTTCCAAATTTTCCTATAAACATGAAAACAAAGCATTTTAAATACCATTAAACTAACTGGCTTTGCGATCTAGGTTATTTTGGCGGCATCTCTTCTCTCTTTAGTCCGCCTGCATCAAAGAGTAACTTACTTAGGGCGCGTTCGTTTGGGATCAATCCGGAATAAGAATAATTGAATAATGCGAATGAGCGTTTGTTTGGGAGCTATTCTCATTCCGGAATACCTGGATTTTCATTTCGGCTATTCTGCTCCTGGGAGCAGAATAGCCGGAATATATTCCGGAATATATTCTTATTCCGGAATATCCCAAGCGAACGCGCCCTTACAGCTGTAAGTGTTCTTTTCTTGAGTTGCAATCGTACAGTAAGATTTGTCAATGTTAATGAAAACTTGTCAAAACTATTTTTAAACTTTAATTCAGAATACTGTTTCTTCAATAATTGGGACTGCAAAATACAACCCGAAATGTTTTTCCAACCCTCCCAAAATGTTTTGTCAAACCAATATTCAGTAGTACTAGAAGAAAGTTTTCGTATGGTCATTCCATAACGTCATTCTGTACAACAATGGAAAGCAACGCTTATTCATTGTTGATGTCATCTTGCGCTCCACTAGTTTTTTTTTTTTTGCGCCGTATTTAAACTTCCCAAATTCGCAAGAAATTTCCTCAAGTAACAAGTACGTAGTAATAGGAACTTCAGAAAAATGAGAATGCAGACAGCGGAAACAAACATAACATAGATTATGCATGGTATATTCAGCTTCAGGTTTCATACCGTATTTATTCGCCTATAAGCCGATCTCGGCTATAAGCCGAGACCCTAAACTTTTGGCTATCAGAACCTGTTGGAAAATTATGAAGAGGAAACCCAAAACATCTAGCTATAAGCCGAGATCGAATATTTCTTTACACGTACGCTGTCAAGTGAATAAACGTATCACCAAAACCATAAAACAAAAGAGATGTCCCTCTCGGGAAACACGCACGGTTGTGAAATGAACATTCATTTATTCATATATTCATTATAACACACTTACCAGCAATGTTATTGGTCGTTTAATTGAAAATTACTACAAATCAAAGGTAAGATTAATTTAATGTGATCCGAGTTGACATTTCAGAAGCATATAAATAGAACCGCGTGCACGACTAAACATCACCTGAGTTCAGAATCCTGTCTCGAACAATCACACGCTCTTTCAAAGTTATCCGTAAGCGATCATCATGCCGAAAGCTCGTCGTTCTTCGTACAACTTGGCCTTCAAATTAAAAATTGTGGCTGAAGCAGAGGCCGTTGAGAACAACTCCGAGATCGCCAGAGAATACGGGATCAGTGAGTCCATGGTTCGTCGCTGGCGAAAAGATCAAGCGAACCTCTTCAATGGCGAGCTGAAAATGTCAGCAAAACGAAAGACGATGGGCTGTTATACTCCGAAGTATCCTGAATTGGACTAAACACTTCTGGAGTGGTTTTCAGAGCAAAGAAGTCAGGGTAAGTTCGTCGTTTTAACCAAACCCAGCTAATTTCTGCCAGATGGATCGATTATTCGATCGAGTTGCCATGTTTACCAAAGCCGTGGGAACGACCGCTTGTGATTGGTCAGTTTCCGATGTCGTCAAAACAAGTCAATGCAATGATCTAAAAATATCGTTTTACTTATGTCTTTTACAGGAGTCGCGGTTAGCGGATTGATTCTTCGGTTAAAGGTGAAGGAGTTGTGCAGCGATCCAGAGTTTAAAGCTTCCTTGGGTTGGTACAAGAATTGGAAAAAGCGCCATGCCATCAGCTTTCGAACTAAAACAACCCTGGCCCAGCGACTTCCCCAAGATTTGGAGGAGAAGACGGTCCAGTTCCATCGGTTCGTGATTGCAGCTCGGCAACGCCATGGCTATCCGCTATCCAGGATTTTCAATATGGATGAAACCCCTATGCGATTTGAGCTTCCATCAAGCAGAACCCTTGAATTCAGTGGCAGCAGAACCGTTCCAGTGAAGTCCTGTGGTGCCGAAAAAAGGAGCTTTACAGTGACACTAGCAGTCACCGCTGATGGCAGCAAATTACCGCCTGCAGTAGCCTTCAAAGGTGTTCGCACTCCGCGAGACCTTGCTGTTCCAGACTCTGTTCGTGTATCGTTCCACAAGAAGGGCTGGATGGATGAGAAGGTAAATTGCTGTCGTGTTTTTCTCTCTTTATTTGAAAGTTTGTTATGCTCAGATAAGCTTAACTGATTTTCGGAATTGTCGATGTATTTTTAACCTGGGTATTCTGTTATTCATTTCAGGTGTAAAGGAATGGATACGTACCTGTTTGCCAAGGAATCCTGACAATGAACGGTCGCTACTTGTTTGGGATTCTTTTAGAGCTCATTTGACGGAGTCGTGTGAAAGCAGATCTGCAGCGGCGTAATTTCAACGTGGCAGTAATCCCGGGTGGCCTGACTCCAGTCCTGCAGCCGTTGGACAAATGCCTCAATAAACCGTTCAAGGATAACATCAGGCGACAGTACCTTTCCTGGATGATGACTGGCCCATTTGAATTTACCCCAGCTGGAAAGAAGAAAGCACCGTCGAGAAACCTGGTCCTCCTCTGGATAAAGCAGTCATGGGCAGAAATTCCCATCCGAGATGGTGAGGAAATCATTCAAGACGTGTGGTATCTCGAACGCTCTTGACGGCACTGAAGATGACGAGGTCTATGCTGATGATATGCCAGAACTCGCTGACGATGATATGGCGATGGAGGATGAATTTGAAAACCGACAGCGAAGACGACGACAACTGAAAACTTCATTCGTGAAGTCAACAAACAAAACGGCTCCTTTAAGAGCCACCACTTGAATAAAGTTTATGACCAACAGCAATGATTTTCGTACACGAACTACCGGTAATTTGTATCTGTTGATAATCGCTCGGCTTATAGCCGAATGTAAACACTCAATTGAAGCCCTTGCAGCATTAGAGAAATTTTTTTGGCGAAACATCCGGCTACAAGCCGAACCCCCTATCTTGTAGAAATTTCACCGGTTCCCAGTTTAATTTTGTGAAAAAATTGATCGGCTTATAGGCGAATAAATACGGTATATTACCACACAAATCTTCATAAGTGACGGTTACAAAATGTGACAAAATTTAACAAGACTAAGGGTGCGTTTCTTTTAAAATATCCATGATTGGATTTTTAAATCCGAATCTTCTTTACGCGACAGATCAATCTAAGATCTTTCAGATCATGGTGCGTCAAAGAAACCGAAGAATCCACTTCCAGAGTGGATTCTTCGGTTCCTTTGACACACCATGATCCAAGAGATCTTGGATTGATCTGTCCAGTAAAGAAACGCAAAATCCGTTTTCGGATCCTTAGGATTTAAGATCCAATCTTGGATTTTCTTAGAGAAACGCACCCTAAAACTAAAGCGAGTGGATCATTCAACTTCTACGGGCCGATCTCAACATCTAATGGGACCATTTTATTCGAGCAAGTTGGGAATGTGATTTACATGAGACCAATAAAGTCACCCACTTGATTTTTTTAATGATGATATGTTTTGCATGTATGCCCAAATATGGTTCTTCAGTTCTCATGTATCAATTTTATGATCAAATAAGGACAATGAACCTTGCCCGTGTCAGCTCCTATTTGCTTGTGTTAGCGCAATTCATGACGTCACAATGACGTGAGCCTTCCAGTCAGCTGCAAATGATGTCACCGGTCCATGGTGCAGTGCAACAGCAGCTTTAATTTATGACCCTTGCTTAGATCCAGCTTTTTCAGTTTACAATATGGCAGCAGAACACCTGAACTTCTAGCACTTCAAGACAGGTCACTGTAAGTATCTGCAATATCGATTTGTATTGATTTTTGCCAAATTTTGTGCAACCTCCCTATTTGATTGACATATCGGACGAGCCGAGGTGAAGGAAAATGGTAAGACCGGTCTCAGGCCTTTGCGTCTGGTGGGCAATTTCCTTTCTATGCCTCAGTCTCCTGTGTTTACTCGGTCCATCTCTGCAGAAGGTAGGACCGAGGCCTGTGGACTTGTTCTCAGGTTTCATGGTTTCACTGCTTATCAGTGTGTCCGAGCCAATGTCGGGCCACTAAACCAGCACCCATCGATCAATCACTCACTCCGAGTTACCGCGCCAGCATCCCTCCTCGTTAATTGACCCTTTGATGTTGGGGGGTGAGGGGTGGGGGTGGGGGTGGGGGTGAAACTAACAATTTTGGAATCTTGCTAATTGGAAATGCACGGAGAAACACAAACCCAGAAAAATGAGAGTCAGTGTTTATTTGTCAATTTTCTAGAGAGAATGTTGGAAATAGAAGTAAATATCGTCACTTTTGCATGCATTGCATGCTGTTTGTTTTTGATTGTGTTACAGCGCAAAACGATCAAACCATCAAAACATTGGTGAGGCCCTTAGCATATACTATTGAGACAAGGCTAAATTGTTTTGTTGCTTATGGGAGGTTCTACCGTACTTCATTGATAGCAAGTGAAGTCTAGGACCGAAGAAACGGGAAAATGTATCAGTATTTGTTATTTCTTGTGCTTGCAAGCTAAAATTGATTAGTTTAGGAAAACTGAGGTTGCAGCGCACTGAATCCATCAACCATGTGGCATATGACTGCAATTCATATACAATATTGGGCGTGAAGTGAGTTACATTTGTGGGGTCAATTTGAAACGAGAAGTGTTAAATATAAATAACGATATAAAGTCAAAGCGATGTCCAGAATAACTTGAATTCCCAACTGAAAATGAAAGAATCAGCACTCGATATTTTTTCCAGCCGCTTGAAACACACCAGTAGTTTACAGCCGACGGCACTTCCCAAATTGATGCATTCAACTGTGTCTCGAAACGTAGTCAACAAATTTCAAGTAAATCCTAGACTTAGAGCGTAGAGAGCAGAGAGTAGCTGGTAGAGCTTAGAGGGTAGGTCATAGCGCGTGCAGCGTAGACTGGTAGCGCTTAGAGGATACATCGTACAGCGTGGAGCGTAGAGTGCAAAGAGTAGCTTAAGGAGGCAGCGTGGCCAAGTGGTCAGCGTGTCGGACTCGCAATTAGGCGGTCCCGGTCTTGAGTCCCGCTCTGACCACCACCAGGATTTGTTTCTCGGTAGCCCCGAGTTTAAATCCTCAGCCACGCTTGTAAATAGCCAACTGGTTTGCCTCCGGCCAGTTGGGATTCTTAACAATGTTATGTTCAGTTATGAACATGTTCAGTTCAATTAGTTCTTTCAGTTGTTTGCTTGGCCCCACTAGCACTTGTCCTACAAACACTGCCGAGGGTAAATAAAAGTTGCATTAAGTGCTTAGAGAGTAGAGGGTAGATCGTAGAGCGTAGAGCGTACATCGTAGAGCGTAGAGTGCAAAGAGCAGCTGGTAGAGCTTAGAGGGTGGATCGTGTAAATGAAGGTTGCTATAAGTGCTTAGAGCGTAGATCGTAGAGTGTACATCGTAGAGCGTACACCGTAGAGCGTAGAGTGCAAAGATTAGCTGATAGAGCTTAGGGGGTAGATCGTGTAAATAAAGGTTGCAATAAGTGCGTAGAGCGTAGAGCGTAGAGCGTAGAGTGCAAAGATTAGCTGATAAAGCTTAGAGGGTAGATCGTGTAAATAAAGGTTGCAATAAGTGCTTAGAGAGTAGAGCGTAGATCGTAGAACGTAGATCGTAGAGCGTAGAGTGCAAAGAGTAGCTGGTAGAGCTTAGAGGGTAGATCGTGTAAATAAAGGTTACAATAAGTCCTTAGAGCGTTCATCATAGAGCGTACATCATAGAGCGTAGAGAGTAGAGTGCAAAGAGTAGCTGGTAGAGGTTAGAGGGTAGAGCGTAGAGAGTAGCAGGTAGAGTGAAAACTCAATAGAATCGTACAGCGTAGAGCGTAGATGGTAGAGGATAGATGGTTAACTTAATAATGGATTTGAAATTAAAAACGATTAGAATACTGTACCATAAAGTCTATGAAGTGGAAGATAATTTTCAACACGTAGGAGGAGACTGGTGATTAAAGCGTAGACTCGTAGAACTCTACTAAAATTTCTACGCCAAATTGGGCTTCATAAAACGGGCGCCAGTTGTTCTGTTTCTGTTGTAGGGTGTGTTTTCTCTCCTCAAATGTTATTTCTGCGAGAGTGTTTGAAACAAGAGTTTCAGGGTACCCTCTTTCTATGAGATTTGTTTTAAATCTTTTTACAGCATTTTTAAATGCTGTTTTGGAGGAGTTAGTGTGGAGAAGTCTATGTGCTTCGCCCTTTAATAAAGCCCTTCTTGACCTCTGGTGGGTGGCAACTTGAGAAATGTGTGTACTGAAATGTTTCAGTAGCTTTGAAATGAGTTTTAATGTCTAGTCCTAGACCCTTTTGCAAATCGCGCCCAAAGAAACTGTTAGCGAAAACACTGTAATTAGAATGTCGAAGAGAATCAAGGAACTTAAAGCTGAGATCATGTCAATATGAAAAGAACTCTTAACATCAGTCTTGCTTAAGAGCCGATTTCTGAAATTATCAAAATCGGGCGTCAGTCGTGAAATTTCGAATTCCTTCGTATTTTGCCCATATAGTCTCTATAGAAAGGTATTTTAAAAAATAAGGTTAAAAGTTTCATCAGCGTGTTATTTTTTTCAAAATCGGGCAAAGTTTGAAATACGGCAAATTAGCGTCCTTTCAGTCACGAAACTAACCGAAAATTACCCATTTTCATCTCGCTCATAGAGAGAAACGCGAAGTCCTCTATTAACGAAATGTTTACAAAATATAAACACATCCTTGTTCTTCATAATGCACTAGTTTAAGTTAGAGAAGCTGGAAAATTGGAAATGCTTCGGCCATTTGAAGAAACCCCATTTCGGCAGTTAAAAAATTTAGCAAATTTCATCTAATTTCAACACAAAAGAAACCCAATTGGTACGTAGAGTTTGAACTTAAGATTAAGACCTTGATGAAGCACAGTCTCTGTTATTTACAATGTTAAAATATTTCCAGCGGCACTGCAAAAGTACCCCGTCGAGAGCCCAAAATGTGAAGGGTACTTTGACACGAGGAGACCCTATGAAACGAACAAGCGCCTGTGTATGAACACAGTATTAACACAAACTTTATGCTGGTTTCTTTAAAAGAGAGCTTCTTCAAATTTCTGTGGGGATGGATGATAATTTTATACATTCTTTCGTGAAATAAAATATTATATCTCTTGAACAATATGTCATTAAAACAAGTTATAAATAAAAGCGATCATCTTTCAGTTTTGAGATGATTATAAAA
>JAHPZR010024025.1:5000-10317 GCA_019787425.1 Platygyra sinensis
CTTCCCACGACATCTTAATTCACACTGGCATTCAGTTAAAAATGATGGTTAAAGGGTCAGTTTGCTTACTTGCTTTGTACTTCAATTGAGTTACTTTAAATCTATGTTAATAAGGTATGTAGGTAAAGCCTGCATATGAACCAAGTGGCTGATCAGGCCAGAGCTTATCCCTGTTTCTGTAGCATGAAGCGACTGGGAGTATTTCTACTCCCCCTGAATAGGATGCTAGTCCATCACAGGGTTACCCCCAGCATTAAATTTGCATGTACTCGTTTGTAGTCCTGGGAGGAGAGAGGTAACACTCAAAACGTCTTCTGCTAGGCTAGGGCCTCGACCCAGACTGCTTGATCTGGGGTTAAGCACAGTAACTATGAGGGCGCTGCACCTTGCATACAAACTGTTAAACCATCTTGACAAAATTTATGTGTAATAATATGCTGTACATTTCTTGTTTTCTACAGCTGCTGGCATTTTGTCGGATGACGATTCTTCTTCTTGCGTATGCTCTTTTTGTCAGTCGCAAATGGTATGCTGTAGCGGTAAGTATGGTGATAAGGTGCATCAGGTAGTGGGCGGGTAGAATTCCGGTTTGGTAAATTAGCTAAAATGTGGCTAAATGTAATTTAGGCACCAAAGTCCCAAGCTCATCAATTGATGATGAGTTCAATTTGAAAATTCAATTTTGGGAGTAATATGTACCAATGATTCTTTGCAAAACTTCTAATGCAGTGGCAAGGAGGTAGGTGTATACTAATCTATTCAACTCTCTAAACTTACATGATAAATGCTGATAACAATTAATTTGACGACTTAACCAATAAATATCAGTGACTGTTAAACTTTATATTTTTATAGGCCACAACTGCTATTACCACTGCCTTTCTTCTTATTAAAGTTGTATTAATGTCATTTAAAGTACCGGTAAGTAAATATGAATTTCATTTATACACCACAAACAGCAAGCTACATGTAGTTTAGTGGTTTGAGTGCATATCCTGAGATGATCTAATTTTGCTCTATTAATACAGCTTTAGGTCCAGTCCAAACATATTGAGTTGCAATACATATAGCCTGCATTGCAGGCAGAAATTTACCCATCTAGTAACCCGTTGTAGTTAGCGTCTGTGATGCACGCTACAATACATACTGAGCTTTTTTGAAAAAACTGCATAATGTTTTGACCTGCTGTCCACACATGGATTTGTTTCTAGTTTGGTGAGATGCTAGCTGTTAATAAAAGTAATGCTTCAGTTCAGACATAACTAATCGATGATCAATGACATCAATTGGTAATCAATGAGTAATCGATGAGTAATCAGTTGATTACTCATTGATTATTGGCGATGATCAATGAGCAATCGATGAGTAATTGAAGCCCAAAAATTTCGTGGCCTATTGATTACCAGGGCTCGAGACTAACTTTCTAGCTTACTAGCCCAGTGGCTAGTGACAGTTTTGATTCACTAGCCAAAACAATTTTTTTTCACTAGCCGAACACTTAATTATCGCATCAAGTCAAGTAAATGCTAGCCTGTGTAGCTTGCAGTATGAACCCGTGATTCTCAAAAAATTGCCGTCAAAACCATACATTGCAAATGTATAAGCAACAATGTTATAATAATTATTATAGGCGTCGCTCAACAACAAAAACTGAAGTTTTTGCTTCAGTGAGAAATTTTTACAGAACGTTGCAACTTGCCGTCACAAAACATTCCTGTCTTTCAAAATGCTGATTCATGATTTTCCGTGAACACAATTCGTTCCATCTTAACTTTATTTACAAGAAGGAAACATAGGCATCATTTAAATCTTCGAACAACTGCAACTTTTTTTCTCAAAGAGTATGAAACCTCCATATATGCTGCGCGCATCCCTCGATTCTGCATGATTTCACTCATGGCTAATCATTAGAGGCAAGCAGTTCATTTGTTGTTCATTGCTTTTAACTTAGGAAAAAATCAAACAAGTCAATCGTTCTTTCGCATTTTAGTAATTTAAAGTTCTTGTTTGGGCCAATAAATTATGTATGATATTTATTACAGCCGATGTTTTAAATTCTGCACGCTTTGACTCAATTTCGTTTTGTTAAAAATTTGAAATTAACTTTTATTTGGTTCCCTTTGAGCCTCCAGTGCTCACAAATTTTCACTAGCCAAATTGGCTAGTGAAGAGCAAAATCTACTAGCCAAAATGGAACTTTTACTAGTCTGTGGCTAGTTGGCTACCGTTAGTCTCGAGCCCTGGATTACTCATCGATGACATCGATTACTCATTGATGTATGGTAATTGATTACTCATCGATGACCCATCGATCACTCATCGACTTTTGATTGCCTGGTTGCAGGAATATTGCACCTTTTCGGACAGTTCCGTGGTTAACTTGAAGTCCTCGCCTTGGCCAAAATACACCCAGTTGGGAACTATTTTCCCACAAAAAATCAAACTTTTTTTCCTCTTCAAACATGTTCTTCATTAGACTGTTCTTAGCAAATATCTGAAAAAAAAAATCGGGGATCACTGTGCTCATTTAAGAGAAAAGGAGAATTTATTCCGTTATCGAGCTTAGTTTGAGGGAAATCTCTCACGTTTTGCACGTGCATGCGCTGATGACACGTAAATCGTGCGCAGTAGGGATGCACAATGCAATACTAAGGAATCACCTTAATAACAAAACAACTGAACAGTAATTATAACCAACCAGTCTGAAAATGAAACTAACAAGTACATGGACAAGAATCGATTACATGGTCATAGATTTTTTTGGGTGTTTGTCAGCAAAGTATAACTGCTTTGGCTCAGGGAAACATCCGTCATAAGCAGTTAATCACCAACTTGAGTATTGAATACTTGTACAAGTTCCGATTTTTTGGCCTTTGATGAAAATCAATGACTAATCGATGACTAAAAATTTTGTGGCCTACAATGTATTGATTAGTCATCGATTACTCATTGATCATCGGCAATAATCAATGACTAATCAACTGATTACCCATCGATTACCTATTGATTACTCCTTGATTTCATTGATGTCATTGATATCATCGATTAGTAATGTCTGGTTCAGTTGATCAGGAGCTCACCATTAAACACTGCAATCTTTTAGCTTCCACATCTGCCAGTTATCATTGTTTGCATTCCTATTTCTTTTCTTTTTTTTGGAGATGTGAGATTCATGTCTTTTGATGTTTCATTCATTCAACACAGCACAGCACAACACAACACGACACAACACAACACAACACACAACACAACACAATAGTTTATTCTCATTTCCATTTTTACATATTATTACAATATGTTTTATATAATTTATTTAGAAAAAAAGAAAGGAAATTAATAGATAGTTGTATAAGAAATGCTAAAATATAAATTACATATAAAAGGAAATTCCTAGCATCTAAATAAATCATGCTAATTAACACTTGCAGTGATTCTTTTCTGCAGTCTTCTGGCAGTTCACCTCTGTATTACCTCCTTGTCCTGTCATCATTGATTTTGTCATGGGTGGAATCCTGGGTACTTGATGTTAAGGTACACTTTCTCTAATACATTTTAATATACTTTTCAATAATAGAATCTATGATAATATAATAATAGAACATAATAAATAAATCAAAAACAGGTAATCCAACAGATACAAAAGGTACAGTCTGTCTCTGCCCTCAAATAGGAAAGGTTAGGTAATACTAGATGTCTAAGCCTTGTTGACACTTGTGAGATAAGCACAGGCATTAGCAAAAGAAATAAAAACATTTTCTTCTTGAGCTTGTGCTTCTGCTTTAATGTCACCAATCAGTATTGTTCATTCTTATTTTAGAAGTGGGAACTGGCATGAAATGAGCACAACATTTGTTGTATTTCGTCAATAACTGTGTCCTTTTTCGCTAACTAACAACAAATGAATTGAATCTCTCGAAGTTCCACGTGTATTATACTCGTTCCACTCTGATGCCACTACCTACAAGGTCATGTGACCGACACAACATCCCTCCTTTTCTTTACAAATAAAACCTTTAGTTAATCTTAAACTAGATTGTAACGATCAACGCAACTGCAACTATGTCCAGAGTTTTTTTTATTTGCTTTACACAGCTAATGTCCTTATCTACATAGTTCACACTGTTTCTTTCTTTCGTTTCTTTTTTTTGTTGAAAAAAAAAAACAAAAAAAAACAAAGACATTCAATCCCTTGAAATGCTAATACAATGTCAGTTTTCTTTCTGGGTTATTCCCATTCACTGCAGCGATCTGGCGGACGCCTGTCCCATTGCAGCCTCTGCTCTAATTCATTATCCTCCAGCAACTTGAGTTGATGATCACTGTTAACACTTTGTTCTTCTCTGGGGGTGAACTTCTTTACTTCTGTGACGTTCATTTGGTATTGGATTTTCTCAGGTGACTGTATCATGACACTATTGCCCTCCTTCTCAACGATTTCATAAGGCTCACTTTTAAATTTGGCTGACAACTTGTCTGACTTTTTCTTCTTTAGGAGCACTTGGTCACCAGTCTGAAGGTCATTTGGTTGAGCACCCCTTCGTTCATCTGCATATGTCTTTGCTTTTATCTTCTTTTCCCAGTCACAATCTCGTAGCTCATCATCGTTTACCGTAGTTTCACGCAACTCAGGCATCTTTGTGTGAATCTTCCGACCAAACAATAACTCCACAGGGCAAACTCTTGTGACAGTGTGAGGAGTTGTTCTGTATGTTGCAAGGCAGCGAACAAGCTCTTTCCTCCAATTTTTCCCTTCTGCTTGTGCAATCTTCATGCTCCTGAGTAAGCTTCGGTTCTGGTGCTCCCTTCACCATCTGCTTGTGCCCATTGTGGGGTAATCTTGCAGTGTAAGATACCATTATCAACAAGATAGTGCTCAAACTCTTCAGACCAGAATTGTGGTCCATTGTTGCTCGTTATGGTCACTGGCAGTCCATGAACAGTGAATATCTTCTCAAGGCGTGAGATAACCTGGGATGCAGTGATTGACATCAAGATTTCCACTTCATAGTACCTAGAATAATAGTCAATGACAACAAGCAGGTACTCCCCTGGTGGCATCTGTCCCAGAAGATCCAAGGATAAATCCTGCCATTTGCCTAGCAGCAGCTGAGTAGGCATCAAAGGCTCTGGTGGGGTTGCTTGTCCAACTAATTGACACCCATGACATGACCTTACATACTGTTCAGCATCTTTGTCGATGCCGGGCCACCATACTTTGTTCCTCAGTCTCAGTTTCGTAGCAACAATTCCAACATGTCCCTCGTGTGCAATAGCTAGTACCGTAAATGCTCGAATTAGTGCCCGGGGTACTTATTTA
>JAHPZR010024026.1:0-5000 GCA_019787425.1 Platygyra sinensis
ACAATCAATCACAAGAAATGGAACGGAGAGGCAATTTCACAAAAGGACACACGTAAACAAATCATCAAAGTCAACACATAAACCCCTGATCGTGCCTCTTAAAGTTATACGTTTTGCTTTTGAAATTCACAGTATGCTTCATCTCCCACGTTGGGGTTTTTAATATAAATTAAAAGTAAATTATATTGTTGACAATAAGAAACCATGTTTCCCTGATTAGACTTAAATTTGTTCATCCTGAGAGACTGGTAAGAGGGATGTTGGAAAACTGACGAAATAAGTTATGTCTAGTTATTGTCAAGTATAAATTATGTCGAGTTATTCAATGTATAACTTTATATATATTTCTAGTTTCTAGTCTTTTCTATCTAATTTTATTGTAAAATAATTTCGCAATTCGCTTATGTCTAAGCGCGACGATTTTATTAATAAACCAGACTTTACTTTACTTTACAAGTTATGAAAGGTAAACTAAAAATGTGCATATTGCCTGTTGTTTTTCGTATTTCTTTAATTGGTATTTAACATGATATATTTACACGAAGTAATAAAGATATTTTATTTGCCGCCTAGGGGGTCTGTATAGTGAAAAACTGCATGTGACCGAGATCTTGAAAATGCTGTCTGAAGCCGCAAGCCTAGAGCAACATTTTCAAGCCTGAGGTTACAGTTTTTCACATACACTTCACCGACACTTAGCCAGTAAATAACTTATTTATTTTTTCCTCTCTCTCTATCTCAAGACACTTTTATAATTATTGACTTTGTCCACTCATACATCGCTCGCGCACGTGACCGTGTGAAATGATCGCACAGTTTTTGTCTATTACCACTACAAATTACTATTTAAAATTTACAAATTCCTGATCGGCCTGAAAACAAGTCAGATTTCAAGAATCGTGACCTTGTCTTCTTGGAAGAAATAACTTCTCTTGTCTGCCTGTGTGATGTTTACTTTCAAATATTTTCGCGAGCCACACAGCTCGTAATTACATTTTCTCTGTTTACCTTTGGTAACATTGCAATTTTTGTTAATAACCGCTTAGACATTGAAAGAGACAATGACGCACGAACACACACGAGCTCCACCTCAACATACAATGTCGAAACTGTTTTCACACTGATAAGTTCTGTAAAAACTGAACTTACAAAGTACTACAAACTTACATACATTCATCCATCCATGCATACATAGAACCTTTATTTATACACGATAAAACATTTTAAACCTAACAACCTTGTGGGGTCGTGTAGTAAATAAAAAGATGCAATTGTTAAGGATAATTAAGATACTACAATTAAAGAATAAAAATATCATTCTTACAAAAGATATCGTTTTGTTAAATTAAGTCAACAGTTGAAAATATATAAAATTTTCAGATCTGTTGTTAATTTTTTTGGCGGGTAAAACATTACTAAATGAATCCATATAGTATTGTTAAAAATGAGCAACATTTTCAAAAAGGATTTCACGTCTGTGCATTCTAGTATCGGTCCATTCGACCGTCCCATAGTGTTTCAGAGGACGGCCTTTCAAAAGGAAATTTTAGTTTTAATCGCATCTGGAGGCAAAACTAGCAGCTACTGTTGTTTGTATGCCTCAACAAAACAGTGACAGTGTTTTCATTTTCGCTCAGTGTTCCTGTTTTGGAATGTTGCTAAGAAAATGCTGATGCATCGCAAACATTTTAAATTTAATTAAATCATTTATTAAGTACATAACATTCCCTGTGGTAGAAAACCTATATACCGCCACGCACAATTCACCTTGGTTCAGAGGAGAAAGTTCTTAGCGCTCTGCAGTGACAGCCAAACACGTTTTCGGAAAAGGTAGGTTTCGGAGTAATTGTTTCATTGACACGCAATAAATGCTCTTTTGTCTTTTTCCAACCACCCTCTCCTCTTAACTTTTACAGAGCTTTTTTTGGTGCAAACCCTTTTTTAACTGTTGCGAATTAAAACCTGTTTACATTTCTTTAACGTGCGGAAAAGTATACCTAGGCACAAAGTTTGTTAACACCTTATGCAATGTCGCGTTTTTCAGGAAACTGTATTAAGTTTAACTGACTCGTGCGGGTTTCATTTTCTCCTTTGTTCTTTACGCATTTTGTGGCAATTGCTAACAAAATTCTTTAACCGCCAACGGTGCAATCGTTGATTTCGCAGGTTTTGGGGTTGAAACTGAAGCCACGAGGCTTAGTACTACATGAAATGATAATGACGCTAAAAACATGCTGAACCTAGAACCTATGTCAAGTGGTTCTGTTTCAGGCTAAGAGGCTAATATGACATAAATTCGCATACGATGGTGAGATGTCACAAATCGGTCAACCATTTTTGGCGAGTGTAATACTTTACTTTTAATTTATATTAAAAACCCCAACGTGGGAGATGAAGCATACTGTGAATTTCAAAAGCAAAACGTATAACTTTAAGAGGCACGATCAGGGGTTTATGTGTTGACTTTGATGATTTGTTTACGTGTGTCCTTTTGTGAAATTGCCTCTCCGTTCCATTTCTTGTGATTGATTGTCTTTAGGGCGGGGTTCACCCAAATTTCTATAAAGAAATTCGGAGTTTGGTTTTTATCGGATTTTTAATCTTAAGACATTGAAGTTTAGTTTTGAGAATTTCTGTTAAGGCTGGTTAATTCACTAGCGACGGAGTCGTAGTCGGAGTCGTAATCAGAAGCGTAGAGTGATACGATCTAGTAAAAATCAAATCGATGGAGTTGGAAGCAGAACACTGATTCCGCTAATGACTTCTTCGCTTACGATCAAGTGAAAACTGCATTGTCGGAGTCCCAAGCAAAAGCGTAAGAATAAACCAATGACAATGTTCAACTCCGGGCCTTGCGATTGGTTGGTTCTTCCGCTTCTGCTTCCGACTCCGACAACCTAGTTTTCACTGGATCATAAGTCGTAAACGGAATGGGAAGAAATGGAAATGTTCTGATTCTTCCGACTCCGATTCCGCCGAGCTTATGACTCCGCTTACGACTCCGATTTTCGATTTTCACTAGGTTATAAGCTCTCTTATGACTCCGACTACGACTCCGACTCCGACTCCGTCGCTAGTGAAAACCAGCCTTTACTGTACATGTAATTTCAAAGCGCGTTTTCTGAAAACGAGTTATTTTTGCCTTTGAAAAAAAGTAATTTAAGAAGCATTTGTCTAATTGAGCTGAAATTTTCAGGATTTGTTGTTCTGAGCAACGTTTGTGTGTTAAGCATAGAACGTTTCCATCCAGTGCATTTTGTCAAAGTCATGTATTTAAACGTATGCTGGATTTTTGGTATCACAAACTACAATTTAATTTCATGTGTTTTTAACTTTTCAAAAATCTCTCTGCTTTGTCTTCTTTTAAAGAAAGGCTAAAATGTAAAAATTATTCATTTTGATCAGTTCTTGTAGGAGTAGTTATCTTTTCTCAAGTAAGCCCTGGAGCTTCCCATCAGGCAGCAAATTTAATCAGCGGGTGCCAGGTTACAATACAATTCAGGATACAAAAATATTTTTTCATAATTTTGGACCTAAAAATGTATGCTTAGCCACGGCGAAGAATTAAATCTTACCACGAGTAAAGATTCAAAAAGTGGTATGCTTTGGGTGAAACCCCACCTCAACCCCTTACCTGCACGCAACTCAGTCAAATACCCCATTTTATTATCTAACTGCACTTCGCAGAGTACAAATAACGCTTAAGACGAGTAGAAATATCACGCGGTATTTGTAGTCCAGAGGACCGGTTGGACAGGTTTCCTGCCGTTGACCAATCAGTTAGCTGGATTTCCCGCGTCAATTCCGTTCCGCTCCGCAAACTTCCGTCACGCATTCCCTGTAAATAAATATCCACGAAATTCGCTCGCACAAACATTTGTCGAGGATCGAATCGCCAGAAGAGAAAGAAATCTGTACGATCAGGTGGACGATGTTGCTGTGGCCGGGTGGGGGCCGGGTTCGCCACTGAGAACCCTCGTGGCAAACTCCTTGATGTGTAACATCAGGAAACAGCTGGAAACAGAAAACGAGATGGCTGCTGTCTACAAACGCTATGTTGAAACAGTCTCAGAATTCCTAACGACGTTAAACAACAGTCATCCTTCCATTGATTTCACAATGGAGCTCGAAGAAATAATTAAGAACGGATTCTGGTTAGACACAAAGGTGCACAAAAAGTGTGCTGCTTTTACACTTTACACAGTCACGCGGTCACTGAAAGAGAAGAGTGATCATCGCGGTATTTTTTCCAATTTAAGCAATTGGAAAGAAGGAGCCTGAAAAATCAGGGCTTCAACGGGATTCGAACCCGTGACCTCCGTGATACTGAAAATGCACTTGAAAATGATATCGGAGAGGTCGCGACGTTATTGCAAAATCAGTCAGAATTATTCATCAAGACTTCGATGAAAAATCATATTTTTTTTAAACAAAACTCCCCACTGTTTCTTTAGAATCATTTTTTGTACTAAGAACTATCCAACCTAGAAAAGACAATTTCTTGAAGTGAAATGGGAATCCTGTGGCGTATGTATGGGTAGAAGTCCCGAATACTGCCGCTTGCAAGCCCTGGGGTTATACAACTTCGTAAATCGCTCTACAAGTTTTCAAGTAAGTTTTCAAGCACAGCACGTTTGATTGCCTCATCGGAAAATTGCAAAATTGCAGTTACTAGCTAGCTTGGATACGATCGAAAAGTTTTTGCAGTCAGCACCAAGCTTTTTGATGACCACTGCCGACTATTAAATGAAAATAGGATAGTTAAACGTTGTCATTCTTTTACAGCTTAAGCTTTACATCGTGTTTAATGATGCGTGTTTCCACTAATTATTATGGGTAAACTCTTTTATTACAAATGAATGGTAATTGGTCTGCGATAAAGCAACGTTTACATGGCAAAAGATGAACGTTATTGATAGAACTAACGAAATAGGTAGATGTACACGCTGCATACCGGACTGTGAAAAGCTAGTTTCCAGCAGGGTTCACTCAATATATTA
>JAHPZR010024026.1:10000-12500 GCA_019787425.1 Platygyra sinensis
AAGTGGTTCTGTTTCAGGCTAAGAGGCTAATATGACGTAAATTCGCAAACGATGGTGAGATGTCACAAATCGGTCAACCATTTTTGGCGAGTGTAATACCTGTGTATTTCTCCAATCATATACCCCGTGCTCGTTCAACAACAAAGACGGGAAAATATTTAGCTGTCTCTTTTTATAAAAGGCTTATTTCACTGAGCCTGTTTTTAAGTACCTACTTTATACTTTACTGCACTGAAATCCTACAAAATAAGCCCATAAGCGCTCCCGATGCTTCTTTTCTAACTATAATTCAGTTCAAGAGGAACGTCATTCATCTAGCAATTAAATGACAAACATTTGTGTTGAGGGAAGCAATTAAGTGATCGCTCACATAACCTTTGTTTGAAGTGATTTTAGCACGTTTACTTTTCGAAAACTTTAAACGAAACATAACACAATAGTAATGACAGTGAAATGCATGCGAAGATATAAAAGAAAGCATTTATGACTCAAATATTAAGAATTACTGTTTTTGTTAGCCAAAACTCTTGGATTCTTATCCACTGATACTTCGGAATTAATCTTACCGAATTTAAAATAAGGTAGTTCAATTTATTGAACTCTGGCAAACTTCGAAAATAATGTAATTCTTAATTAAACAGCCATAGCCTTGGCCAATTTTCATTTTGTTTTTAAGGTATTTGAAGTCCTAAAATTGTTGTCGTCATTCTCGCGAAATGTTTACATCAAGGGGCATTTAAGATAATTGTCGAATGCTTTTTGGCTCTGAATTGTATACATAATAGTGGTGCATTTGTAGCCAATAGATTCGAAAGTTTTGCTTTGCGATCAACACATTCATTTGAAAATGAATTTTACCTTAGCTAAGCAACCATGACCGTAACCGAATGTGCTTTGTGTTTCTCTTCTTCAGTGAGTTTTCTATTGTTGCAAATTTAACACTCTAAGTCCAGGATATTTGAAAGGGTGGAGAATTTTCATAATGACTGCTGTCATCCTGGGACCAAAAATCCTTTCAAGAACTCTTGTTCAAGGCAGTTAAGAATCGTCATCGGCGAATAACTGTTAAATGTCAGGAAAAAATGTAAAAAAAAAAGTAAAGGTGTGGTAAGTTCAAGGTAAAATGTTTAAACATAAACCAAGAATACAACCCATGCTTCGCTCCTCAAACGGACCTGAAATTGGAATTCACTGCACGCAAATAAGACCCTGGGACGAAAAACAAAACACTTCACAAAACACACAAAAATAAAATCTTATTAGTACAAGCCCTATGCGGACTCCTAAAGCCAATATTGAAAGACTAATAGTTTAATACAATTTTATATTTATCCAGTAATTGATGTGTTTTCTTGAGGTCCTTTTCGAAGACCACATGTACGTGAAAAAGGTTTCCTCAATATAAAAGATTATTATTATATGCCCCATCTCCTTGGGATTAGTTATCGCTTTTAGTATCCCAGGTACTTATAAAAGATAAACAGTAATGCAAATTTTGGATAACATAGGTTATTAAGACGTCACCTCTCTTATTCTGAACAAGAATTAAAAATTGCGAACTGACTCAGTGTTTTCACTGCCATTAAATTAAACGTGCCAAACAAGAAGTAGAGTGTGTGTTTTTTGCCCATAAAATTGCTATCAATTGTTTCAAATTTACAGTTTAAAACCATTGACCACTGTGAGGAGGAGGAGAGTTTGACATTAAATTACAAAACGCTAGACTACTCGGGTGGCGTTTAATCTCTTGTGTCTCCATTTTGAAAACCCTACTGGTAAACCCAGAATTAATATATTGGCCCTGCTGGAAACTAGCTTTTCACAGTCCGGTATGCAGCGTGTACATCTACCTATTTCGTTAGTTCTATCAATAATGTTCATCTTTTGCCATGTAAACGTTGCTTCATCGCAGACCAAAATTACCATTCATTTGTAATAAAAGAGTTTACCCATATTAATTAGTGGAAACACACATCATCAACACGATGTAAAGCTTAAGCTGTAAAAGAATGACAACGTTTAATTATCCTATTTTCATTTAATAGTCGGCAATGGTCATCAAAAAGCTTGGTGCTGACTGCAAAAGCTTTTCGATTGTATCTAAGCTAGCTAGTAAATGCAATTTTGCAATTTTCCGATGAGCCAATCACACGTACTGTGCTTGAAAACTTACTGATTTTCCATGAGAAAGCTGAGATAAATTCCGTATAGATATACTTGAATTCAACGTGGTCTAGGAAACTTTCAGGTCTCCTCACGGATTTGGTTTCAGTGTAAAACAAACCAGCCAAAGCAGCAAAGAAGATTGTTATACACCTTATTCATAAATGGCGGACGCGCGGTTGAGCCCTGAGCCGAGTTCACCAAAACGAGGCTAAGGAGGCATCGTAAGAAACATGGCGTCGAAGTCACATCTGCACACAAAGAGGCGTGTTGGTCCAAAAGGAAAACAAATTGGATTCTTCAAGTTTCCAGACGAAGAGGAAATGAAGAAACGATG
>JAHPZR010024026.1:17500-21759 GCA_019787425.1 Platygyra sinensis
TTGCTTCTTGTGTTTCGCTTTTGTAAATATGTTGTAATTATTTTGATAAGAAGAGAAATGGATAAATATCTATCTGCCCTCTTTGTGGTTGTTTGATATACGGAGCTATCTACATGCATAATAAAGAAGTAACAAAAGTAAGAGTAAGAAGCAGCATGCAGTACACCTCTCCAGGAGCCCATCACTAGGAGCCTGCAACTACCCCATATTCCTGTCACGGCATTTTCACAGACCGATCTATTTTTAGTTGAATTTATCTCGAACTCAGATCCCCACAGGAACCTCAGAAACCAATTGCAATCACAAGCACGAACTAATGTTGAAATGTCGACATGATATCGACATGTTCACGTGAGGCCGCACTGTTTTATCCCTACCGAAGCCTGGAAGCGTGCTCATGTAGACTGGAACTGACCTATTTCGCGAGAAAAATATCTAAAAATAGACTGGTCTGTACAAATGCCGTTGCATTGGCTTATTATGGAAGTTGTAGGCTCCTAGTAATGGGCTCCTGACGTATCTTTTCTAAATGTATTTTGTATTGTCAAAAAAAGAACTTGGAAGTAATTAGTAATTTGCCTTTAGCAATTTGCTCGTAGATGAAAGCTGAGTTGATGTATCAGTTACAACAGCGTAGCCGGCGAGGTCAGGGAATTGATACATGTCTTTCACTAGACGTGACCATAGCTCTTTTCTTGGCTAGAGAATTTGACGGTTTCCACTCGCTTTGTATAGCCTGTTTCTGCATTGTATTGTTTTATGCACAGATTGAAGATCTGGCGGTGATCTTATCTTAAATGTGATGGTTTCCACTCGCTTTGTAGCCTGTTTCTGCATTGTATTATTTTTTGTACAGATCGAAATTCTGGCGGTGCCCGTATTGTTTTATGTACAGATTGAAATTCTGGCAGTGCTCGTATCTTAAATTCGAAACCCGTGATTTAATTATTTTGTCTTTTAAAATAAGCTTACCTCAAGCAAAAAATTCAAATTGCCTAATCTTTTAACTTTGTTGTTGTTTACACTACATTCATTCTGTATTCTATGCCGTTCAACCAGAATAAGCATTTCTTCATGAATGGTATACAAGTCAGCATCCACGATACAGTAAATATACGTACCTTAAAATTTGAGTGATGGATATACAAATTAGCATTCATGAGACTGTGTAGATCTACTTTTTGTGAAGATTTGCTGTCCAATCATCGCAAACACAAGCCATGCATGACAAATAGATATAATGGCTGGTGATGTATGTATAATCTTATAATTTTTTTTTCTAGAAACCAGATATGTAGACAAACGGAATAAAAACTTGAGCTAGATATTAATTGTATCTGTCGACAACCGTTTTTCCGAAATACTGCATTGCTAGTGAAATGAACATAAGCAATTGCCAAGACAGGAATATTGTTATAGTCTGCAATAAAATATTGAATTTGTATTGCATCAAGCTGAGGGGACTACAATAGTTGACTCACGGTGAACTTTATATGGCAGTGTCATTTTCAACTAAACTTTTTCAAATAGCCCTTTTTGACAGGATGCTGAAAACGGTTTAACTTGATTCTTATACAGTGAAATATTTGCAGAAAAAAACCTCTCTCTATTCTCATTTACCGATTAGCTAAATCATGTTGTTCATGGTTGAGATATGTTTTATTTATTTATTTATTTATTTATTTATTTATTTATTTATTTATTTATTTATTTATTTGTTTATTCAACTTTGCTTAAGTACTATTACTTTTGTATACATATCTCTTATTATTACTTGGCAGGGAGACCACTGTAGCCTAGCCAATTACAGTGGATCCCTTGTAATACTCGTGACCATCTAAAGTTAAATCGTGAAAAATGTTCTAGGCATTCTTAAGTTTATTGTCTTAAAATAAATTATTCCTATCAGGAATAATGTCAAATTCATGTGACATACTTTCTGCACAATTGTGATACAGCCTTTTCATAATGCAGCACTCGAATATTTACTTAAGAAGCACCACAACCAAATTACCTTAACCCAAAATGCACTGCTGACTCACTGATATTATACATATTATAACCAACAACACTGACTGGGTATCAATTTGAGACTGGTGATTTTGGTGAACTCTCATTTAATGGCTTCCTTGTCAGCCATTCTTTCAACGGCACATAGAACGCACAATCATGAATTTTAGAAAACTCTCTCTCTTTTGTTCGTCTTCTCCATTTTTTTTTCAGATTACAATTGAGCCGTTCTCACATCGAACTCTAGAAAAACTCTCTCTCCTCGTTATTTTGTCACGTCCAAAAATTTTCTCATCCTACTCACACCATATTTGGAGGTGAGCCCCTTTGTTTAAACTGAGAGGGATGGAAGTCGGTGTAGACTCTCGTGTACTTGTGCAACAGACTGTAGAAATCAATTGACACTCCGTGTGCAAGTTAATTTAATAACATTTATTTTCCAGTGCTAATCAAAATTAATTAATACATTTTATTTTAAAACTTACAAGCAGTCTGTATAAACAGCCTGTAATTTGAGGTTTGTTTACTCGGCTAGTCACACTGTACATGTACTGAGCTTTCAAAAAGTTATTTCAGAAATTAACCACTAAAAGCTATTAAATTCTAGATCAAGAAAATGTATGCAGACCATGCATCCATGACTTCTTCATAGTTTCCTTTGATTTGCTATGTATCGGAAAAACTAAACAATCTAAAAGAAAAAGTAGGTATCTCTAATACTGGCTTTCTCTAAAACAGAATGCTACAGGAGCAATACTCCGAGTAGTAATAGCGGCCGATGAAGTTTCCGTTTTTGTTATTGGAATGGAAGCTTTCAAATTTCCCCAGTTAGTTTTCCGCGAGCGCGCGCGTACCTCCTCAAATGTTTTGCACGGAATATTCCAGCAAATTAAATTAAAGGTAATTAAATTAGCATTGTCTCTGTTTGATTAGATTTGTGTTGTTAACATTTGTTGTTGTGCAGTGGACGGGCAATGGAGTGACTTTGGAGACTGGAGCGAGTGCAGCGCAAAGTGTGACGGCGGCATCATGACGCGAAGAAGAACCTGTACTAATCCCCCTCCGTCCAATGGTGGCGCGTGTTGTGTTGGAGACAACCTGGAGGCAAAAAGCTGCAACACTAATTCTTGCGCAGGTAATATTTTAGGCGCTAGACTATCTTATAATACACATAATGCAGATTTCGAATTTTTACTCTCATGATCTTTCTTCATCCAGCCTCATAGTTGTGGGGATAATCCACATATGAGTAATATTCCCTGACTCTGGTGGTAATGTCAAATCAACACGTATCATTTGGAGATCGAAATACGATGGAAAAAGAAACAGCTTTTTCATTGTAAGCATTATTGGTTAACAACTAACGATATTTTCTAAAAAAAAATTGTTTTACTTTGCCTGCATATAGATCTCAAGAAAGCGTCGAAGAATTTTGGTTTTGACAGCATTACTCTATATCACGTCAAAATAACTGATTGCTCTTGCTAAACTCTTAATATTGAAATGTGTTACGCCTACATGTTCATTTTCATGCAAATCAAATTCATTTTCATATGAAAGGTTTTGCGAGAAGACTCGTTTTGAAACAGAGGCACAAGATAACTGAAAATGGCCTTTTAATTGACTGACTGATTGACTGATTGATTGATTGATTGATTGATTGATTGATTGATTGATTGATTGATTGATTGATTGATTGATTGATTGATTACTGCAACTCTCTAAGTACCTGATTAAAAGGCTTCAACGTGTTCAGAATGCAGCTGCTCGTGTTGTTACTGTTTCACCAAAGTCCTGCCACATTACACCTGTTCTTAAAAATCTCCATTGGCTTCCGATTAATCTCCGCATTGAATTTAAAATACTTACCATTAACTGCAAGGCTCTTCATGGTCTCGCACCTACCTACATTAAAGATCTTCTCAAAATCTACCATCCATCACGCGACCTTAGGTCTTAAAAGAAGAATCTACTTGTGGTCCCTGCGTTTAAAATAGTTATGGCCGTCGTGCTTTGTTGTTGTTGGAACGGTCTTCCTCAGCATATTAGGAATGCTGGATCACTTGACATTTTAAAAAGACGGCTTAAAACTGCTCTTTTTATACGGGCTTTTTAGATTTATGAAATTATTTTGGTGTTCTATAACCTAACTAACTATTTTAAACTATTTTTTATCTATTTTTAACCATTTTTTTAAAACTATTTTTAACTTTGACTTTGTAAATGGCGCCTTTGGACTCATGGGAAAT
>JAHPZR010024027.1:0-24952 GCA_019787425.1 Platygyra sinensis
CTTTCAGTGGATTGCGCTCAAATTCAAACTGCCCAAACCGCCAAGCTACCGAGGCTATCAACACTACTGTAGCTCATTTCGATACAGGGTCTTTATTCTGCTCATAAACCCCCTCGGGATATAAGACCCTTAGGCAGGAGCTAATCCCCGCTGCCTCGGGATATAAACCCCTCTGTTCATAAGCCCATCCAGGATTGTAGAGCGATTTACGAAGTTGTATAACCCCAGGGCTTGCAAGCGGCAGTATTCGGGACTTCTACCCATACATACGCCACAGGATTCCCATTTCACTTCAAGAAATTGTCTTTTCTAGGTTGGATAGTTCTTAGTACAAAAAATGATTCTAAAGAAACAGTGGGGAGTTTTGTTTAAAAAAAATATGATTTTTCATCGAAGTCTTGATGAATAATTCTGACTGATTTTGCAATAACGTCGCGACCTCTCCGATATCATTTTCAAGTGCATTTTCAGTATCACGGAGGTCACGGGTTCGAATCCCGTTGAAGCCCTGATTTTTCAGGCTCCTTCTTTCCAATTGCTTAAATTGGAAAAAATACCGCGATGATCACTCTTCTCTTTCAGTGACCGCGTGACTGTGTAAAGTGTAAAAGCAGCACACTTTTTGTGCACCTTTGTGTCTAACCAGAATCCGTTCTTAATTATTTCTTCGAGCTCCATTGTGAAATCAATGGAAGGATGACTGTTGTTTAACGTCGTTAGGAATTCTGAGACTGTTTCAACATAGCGTTTGTAGACAGCAGCCATCTCGTTTTCTGTTTCCAGCTGTTTCCTGATGTTACACATCAAGGAGTTTGCCACGAGGGTTCTCAGTGGCGAACCCGGCCCCCACCCGGCCACAGCAACATCGTCCACCTGATCGTACAGATTTCTTTCTCTTCTGGCGATTCGATCCTCGACAAATGTTTGTGCGAGCGAATTTCGTGGATATTTATTTACAGGGAATGCGTGACGGAAGTTTGCGGAGCGGAACGGAATTGACGCGGGAAATCCAGCTAACTGATTGGTCAACGGCAGGAAACCTGTCCACCCGGTCCTCTGGACTACAAATACCGCGTGATATTTCTACTCGTCTTAAGCGTTATTTGTACTCTGCGAAGTGCAGTTAGATAATTAAAATGGGGTATTTGACTGAGTTGCGTGCAGGTAAGGGGTTGAGGTGGGGTTTCACCCAAAGCATACCACTTTTTGAATCTTTACTCGTGGTAAGATTTAATTCTTCGCCGTGGCTAAGCATACATTTTTAGGTCCAAAATTATGAAAAAATATTTTTGTATCCTGAATTGTATTGTAACCTGGCACCCCGCTGATTAAATTTGCACGAAAACTCTAAAAGGGCGATTAAAAACACAAAGAAAAATTATAAGTCAAACTCGACAAGAGTAATGCTATTAGTATAGGAACGACTGCCGTTAAATCATATCTTTCTAGTGATATGCGCGGTAGGCTTAGTTTGGTTCGCAAGGCATTGTGGTAAAATGTACTGCCGCCATCTTTCTTCTTGGGCCGCCACGAAGCTCTTCGGAACGTCTCACAGGATTGGTTGAGAAAATTATATACAAACAATGGTTACAATGGACCCTAGCCCTAAAACAATAGAACTTCGTGCCAACAAGATCCAATGAAATTAGAGGTTCTAGAGAGCTTCGTGACAACAGTTTTTCTTAGGGTGGATTGCAATCGCGTGCACGTAGCGGCCATGCCGCGATTTGTCTCTCCTCCAGGCTCCTCGCAGCTTTGCTGCTTTTGTTAGCGTGCTCAAACCGTTGCTCAAACCTTGCATACGGCTGCCGCGCCAAAAATTTGAATTGACCAATCAGAATTCAGCAGGCGGGAAAAACTTTACTGGCCTGAAATAAATGTAAGTGAACAAGAAAAGCATCGAAGTCGGGCAACTCTTCTCACTGGAAACGGCATTAAATATTCAGGAAAAAGCATTTAGAATTCCAAAAACCATATCAGATTATAAAAATAGAAAATTATGAAACATTGTGAGCCTCCAAGCTTCTTATATTTTGGCGCCAACGTCAGGCAACTCGCTCGCAGTTCGTCGAGTGTCACCAGGTGAGATAATAGTTCTGCTTTTATGAACAAAATATGTAGTTCCTCCTCAAATTAAACTCAGAATTCTCAACATAACTATTAGAAGAGCCCAAAGCACCATTTGCATTGTCTTTATTTGTGTTTGCTGGGGAGAAAATGGCTATTATCGTGTCGTTTTGGTAGGACAGCTAAGTTTTGACTGCCGCGAGTACTGCGGACGCAGCTGCCGTATGCACGGAATTACTTAAACCGCTAAACCGCCAAGTTACGCAGGCTATTATGTTGATCGAAATAGGTTTTGATATACTGGTTTTTGAGCATCATAATAAATCTAAAACATTTCATTTGAAATTATAGGGGGAGGGGGCGCTTATGTTCAGGGGGTGAGTGGGTAGTAATCGGATTGCTTTGTTTACTGGTATATTGACTTTTAGTATAAATCTACTAGTGTTCTATCACGAATGCCGTTCTCTGATTGGCTACGCTACTCACTATCTATTCTGTGATAGATAGTGAGTAGCGTAACAGTGTGTGCTTGTTAACAAAATGACGGCTGTTTCTTGGCGTTTTCGAAGTGTTGAGAAGAGGATTTAGATTAAGTTTTGAACGACTAGTAGATTTATACTTAAACAATTAGATTATTCGCTCTCGATTTCTATCGCGCGATAGTTGACTCGGGCTGCGCCCTCGTCAACTTTCACGCGATAGAAATCGTTAATTATAATCCATCAAATAATTTCACTCGCGCGCGATTGATCTAAGCACGTCACGTGACGAAATATTCCACAGCTAAAACTGAGGAAAACCCGAGATTGGTATGTACTAAAACAGTGGCTAGTGTTGAAGGCGGGCGCTAGCCTCTGTGGCAGGCGTCGAAGGGGAGAGAGAAGGGAAAAAAAACGAGCTCGCGAAGTGCGTGAGTTTGCGTGAGCGTGACGGAAGGGGAAGGGTAGGGCCTCTCTACGGCCCTTCCCTCCCCTTGTACGGCCTGCCACGCAGGCTAGGCAGGCGCTGATTGGCTCGTCAAACCACAGGGAACCCGAACACTTTATCAGTAATAAAAATAATGAAGGTAACTAACAGTACATTATTTTTATTACTGATAAAGTGTTCGGGTTCCCTGTGGTCAAACTCTGAATATCCTTAGCTATTTACCTCCGAGCAACTCGGGACAAAATTGTGTCCCGATTTGCATCCGTGACAAGTGAAGAAACCATCCAAATTAATTTTTTGTGGTGTACATTATCTCACTGTTTTAGTGTATACTAAATTCGCGGCTCGGTAAATATCCACCGCTAGCCACCTCCACTTCGGTGAATAGTTGTTAAATGTTCCCCATTTTTCAAAATTGTGCATGCTGCGAAAACGATTTGAAGGATACATTTAACCCAATAGCCTCCACTTGGCGCGAAAATATATAAACAATAGTCTCCATTTGGCGCGAAAATATGCTCGGATATTTGTCCGCGGACATTATCTGTTCCGAGAAGGGAACAGTTTTCCGAGAGCGTAGCTCGAGGAAAACTGTGAGCTTCGAGGAACAGATAATGTCCAAGGACAAATATCCGAGCATATTTTCGCCCCAAATGGAGACTATCGTGGTTATTATCCTTCAAATCTTTTACGCAACGCGCGCAGTTTTGAAAATTGGGGTATATTCTCGAATATCCCCCAGTTTTAGCCGGGGGATATTCCGTCACGTGACGTGTTTAGACCAATCGCGCGCGAGCGAAAAGATTTGATGGATTATAAGCTCGGATATTTGTCCTTGAACAAAATCTATTTCTCGAAGCTCACAGTTTCACTGTTCGCTTCTCGGAACAGATTAAGTCTGCGGACAAATATCCTAGCATATTTTCGCGCCTGTTCGCGCCACATGGAGGCTATTAGCGAGTTTACGAACTGAGAAAAAATGGGACGACGCGGCCTGGAGGTCTTGTTGCGCATGCGTGTTCCCTCGTCTGCTGGCGTCGTGACAACGTCGAGGCGGGCAATTCGACCTTTCTGATGGCGTCGCCACTTGTCGCCACTATGATGACTAAGGCTGAGAAAGCCTCTTCAAAAAGATGCCTTTCTGAGTTCAGATTGCTTCTTTTTTATTTCATATGGGCGTAAGACGATTTTTGGAGATAAATTTTCTATACTTACATGGATGACTCGCGGATGAGACGAGCAAACTGCTCTGTTCTGGATGCATATCTCCATGAGAACAACACCAAGAGCGAGCAAGCTTATTTCCTTAAAGTTTATTGCCGAACTAAAAGAATTTACGAGATCTGTGAGTCAATTTGTTATCTTATTTTCAACTTGAACTTACAGTTTATTTACTACTGACCTGTACACACGTAAGTCATTTCAGATCCGAGCGTTTCAATTCTCAATTTGTGTAGCTTTTGATTTGCCAAAGCTCGAGTTTTCTAGAAGGTAGGATAACTCTTTAACATGACTTGATTTACAACTGATAACAAAACCAGAGGTTGATGTTCAGAATTCATAATATTGCTTTCGTTTGTGTTCATTTGTCTCCTAGGTTTTGCTTCTGTTTTGCTGTTTTGGTACTTGTTCTTATCGTTTTTCTTTCGACCCTCAAAAGCATAATTTCATTCAAGTTTTGACCGCACCGCCCAAGCACTTAGCTCTATTAGCCTATGCTATGCTATGCTAAGTGGCTGCGCTCTCAGTAATCTACAAAATTACCTTTTTACCTGGATATTGTCTGTAAACATCGTTTTTGTAGAATCGAAATTCGGCCTTGCACACGTCGTCGGCCAGGTTATCGAGATCAAAATGTTCATAAATCCGGTATGGTAAATCAGGACTCTTAGCAGTGTTTATGTCATGAAAAGAACAAATTCCTCTTCGTTTATTACTCCGGAATCAAATGCACATAGAAGAGATGTCCTATTTTCCCGAAATGAAAGCATTTTTGTAGCTTCTATACGACAAGAACAGCCAAGCACTTTCACTTTGTTGACGAAACTCACTGATTTCGAGATTGGCGCCAAAGTTTCCCGCCATTCGGACATCGAGACGCGCGCGCGTATGCTCTAAATTTCGTAAGTTCATTTTGTAGGACGCGTTCAAGAGACGACGCGATCATGACCTGGCCGCGCCGTCGTCTAAATTTTTCCGGTTCGTAAACTCCCTATTGTTTATATAAGAGGCGGTGGGGGGTTTTAAGGGGCAGTTTACGGTACTCTGTAATTCAATCTTGATCGGGGTAAAGCGCACAGAATCCCTCCTATGGTGCTAATGAAAGCAAGAAAGAGCAGATAATTCATGACAGGAGCAGTCTTAAAAAAAATCTGCCTCATTTATCACATTAAGTCCCAGTGTCTGCAAAAATCTTGCAATAGTGTAAAACATAAGCACTTTAATTTTGATTCTTAATATCTGTTGGTGTAAAACTCAACAAATTGGTGACAAAAAAAATTAGAATACAGTGCTAGTAAAGTACGCACGCTGGTTGGTTAAAAATTGTTTCTGTAGCTCAATAGAAACACATAGTAGCACAAGCTACTGATGTAAAGATGGCACAAATAAAGAGAATTTCAAAGTTAACAAGTTATTTTCCTTTTTTTGTTGCAGCATTTTCTAAAAGAAATAGAAAAATGTTCACCGTGTCTCTATCGAGTTTTATACATGTAGGTCACCACCAAATTTTCTCCGATTCTTAAATTTGGTTTAAATTGATCATGTGACATAGTGTTCATCTACACTGAGATACAATCAGCCCATAGTGCCCATCTGAAGAATATCCCGGATGGATAGTTCTCGTCCATGAAGATGTTTCTGTAAACAAGCCGGGTTATAGAAAATAAAAGTTTGAAATTGTATTAAGTAGGTTTTTGTCTTATAATTTGCTACATCAAAATTTTAAATTTGGCTGTCACAGCTTTCTTCTAAAAAAGTTGAAAATATGGTAATGATATTTGAACTGGCGCGCGGAAGAAACCATAAAGACGATAGAGTGTTTATGTCTTAGAACTATCTGTCTGATAGTTTCCCCTTGGAAATATACATGTAATGCTATTAAAGCTGGCATATAATTTGCACATTGTTTTACAAACATCAAATTTCCACAGGGCAACTATCAGCCAATAGTTCCCCAACAGAAACAGTCTATGGTTTAAATAGAAACACTCATGAAAGTTTGGGAGAAATCAAAAAAGCTATGGAAACCTCACCTGTGGCTCAAGTTCCATGTAGCATTTATTGTTCTCCCAAACATACACTTGTGTTTCTATTTAACAAATAAAGAAGCCTAAGCCGTGTATTGCACTGTGATAAAACACGACAGACATTTGAGAACACGAGCGAAATGTAGAAAGCACGAGCCGGAGGCGAGTGTTTTCTACATTTCTCGAGTGTTCTCAAATGACTGGAGTGTTTTATCACAGTGTAATACACGACTTAGGCTTCTTCATTTGCTTTATGATATAGATTTTACGCGCAGAAAACAATAAAACACGCTTTTTCTATGTTTTATACTCTCATAAAACATAGGTTTTTGACCAATCAGAGTGAGTGCAGGCCGGTCCAATCTATGTTATAAAACTCAATAAATAACATGGTACATGTGTTCTATTTCTTAAATGTAAATAGCCTGAAACAAAAGGACACCTGTAGATGGCCAACTCTTTACCTACACAACATAGAAACATTGGAGATTCAAGCTGACAGATTCCACTCAACAAGATCTCTGTAGTGCTTAATTGAAATTTGCAATTAAGACCCCACCCAACCCCTTACTAATTTGAAGCATATTTTCGTTTTAACAGAATGGGAGGCAGCCTTTTAGAGGGTGGGGTCTACTGTATAGTAAAGGAGGGTCAGGTTTTCTTGCTGCCAGAGAAGTTGGAAGCTGCAAATGTCCAGCTTGAATCAAAGGTGTTTCTCTTTAGAAGAGGAATTAAGAAGTTCATGCACCCAAAGATGGAAACATCTTTTTTCCCAAGCTCATATATTAATAGTATTAATTAAATGTCATTGAAACATTAAAACAGTACGTAGAAAAAATTATTTGCTTCTTAAGACTTTTGTGATGCCACAAATTCTGGATAATCAATATAGCCATCTTTGTTGAGGTCATCTTCTTCTAAAATCTGATCTATCATCTGTCCCATTTCGTCGTCGGTGTAATGTGGGTTTTTGCCATCGCCATCTTCATCGTGATAATGCGTCATTGCATTCATGAGCTCTATACCATCCAATTTGTTGTTGTGGTCATAGTCATGTAGTTTAAAGTAGTGGAATTGTAAATCTTCATCAGACATTTGTGCATCCTTGAGGTCAATCTCATCCTTTAGATGCTCCTTAATATGGCTGCAACATCAAAATAAGTAAATTAATAAATAAGCAACTATATAAGAAATAAATTAATTAATTCATTCATACAGTTAAATCTCCACCGATGGCTACCTCTCTTCAACAGGCACTTTTTTTTGCCCTGGTAGAGAGTTCATACATTTCCTCTTATTTCAACCTCTCTAAAATGGCAATGGCCACTAAAGTGCATACCAATCTATACACTGTACTAAAATAAACTGTTGCAGTTCAAATACATGATCCTTCACATATTCACTTGTAATGGCCACTTTATCAATAACTGATGAACAGTGTATACAAAACCCCATTAGTTATTGGAAAAGGTCACGAAACTTGATTGAAGTTATGTGTCATTGGTCTCTGATTCTGTTTGGTTTCTGTTTGATTTCAAGATCTCTTTTGATTGTGTTATGTATTTCAGGGCCCTAGCTAGCAACAGGCAAACCGAGGCACTTGCCTCTGTTAATCATCATAATCACCCTAAATACCTTGGAAGAGAATTAAACCTTGGAGACCGCTCAGTCATCATTTTTTCATGGACTCTGCCTCAGTCATAATATTGCTCTGGCTACGGCCCAGTATCTACCTCATGCCACATTAAGTATATTTAAAAAAGTTGAAAATGTTGAGCCCCAAGAAAATAAGCGGGTGTCATCAGTGATCCATCTAGAAAAGGCAGTAGTGAGTCCAGGGACTCACACAGCCAAAAACCTGTAAGTCCCTCAGACAAAAGAGCGAGTCCCATACAGCATTTTGGCTCATTTTCTGTGCAAAATGCGTTGTTGCATTTGTGGGATGTCCATAACTTTGTAACTAGCCAATTTCCTCAAAACTAGTTTCCAGGCTCTTTAGTGAGAGGCCTGGAGGTCAAAAATTCATCAAACATGAATTGGCATGTTTTCGTCGCTGTTTCAGGGGTGAAAACTTCTTCAAAATAACCAATCTCTCAAGAATTTTTGCTTTTGGGGTTGTAAGGAAGCTGCTTTATCACTAATACGGTACAATTTTCTGTTTTATGTGGAAAAAGCTCTGATTATGAGGATGTGGACGATAGCAAATTTTTTGTGGATCCCTATCGCTGCATCCTGTCACATGCCCTGTTAAGAGAGGAAAAGACATAGGCTGTAATCGTAATCGTAATTGTTTGCGTCGATGCAGGACAATATTTGTGCGTCTTTTCGGAAATATGTGTCTGACACGTGGGACGCGCAGGTAGATGGATCACGGGTGTCATATTACACCCTACCTCCCCATAACGGCCACCTTTCTGTAATGACCACTTTCCTATGTCCCTGTTGCGGGGAGGTTTAACTGTAAAGTCCTGTGTCTTAAAAACATTTCAGCATATTGCATTGCTATACAGCGTACTATTAAATCTCTTGTTGTATTTTGTAGGTGAAACAATTAATTCATGGCAAACCAAAATGCAAGTAAACTTAAGTGACACTTCACATAAAAATAACATACATGTAATTTAGTTGTCATTGCTGAGTGCATTGTTGAGTTATAAAAGGAATCCAGGAATTTTTTACAAACTTTCGAAAAGCAAAAGCAAAGTGGAAGAAACAGCAAAATTCTTTTGCAGCTCTCCAGTTTAAGCAATTTCATGAACATTGTGAAAAAAAAATGTGATCCAAAAAACCTGTTAAATCATTGACGTGGACTAAAAGAGGAGACATTGTGAGATATTTGTTGTTCTTTTACAAGTTGTTTGTAATGTATTTGCTACTAGTTTTTGGCCCTATACCCACTTAGGGTTATGATCAAATTAATCAATTTGCTTCTAGTCACTGGAGTCATATAAAAATTGTAAATAAATAATAAACTCTTATTATTAGCCGAAGGCAAGACTCTTACTGGAAAATGAACCTGTAAGCTTGTGACAGTATGGACTGAGAACAGACTCAGAGAGGTCTATACAAAAACAACTGAAGGCAACTATTGTCCAGCACAGCTCTAGCAAGCTAGGTTTAAGCACAGTAGAGCCTGTATTAAGCAGTCACTCTCAGGGAATGGCCAAGTGACTGCTTAATACAGAGTGACTGCCCAATACGATTGCAATAAAAACAGTTAATAAAAATACAATCAGTGTTAAAAAGACATTCGACCTCAAATTGGAAACATTTGTTTCCCACGTTTTAACGATTTGCAAAAATAAACAAGGAAATCATATGTTGTACCTCATGTGTTACATTATTTGAAACTGTATCAAGAAGTAACAACTGACAGCGTGTGACCATTTAATACAGGACAACACAATAGAGAAGTTCCATCGGGACTTCACAAATGGTGACCATGACCGCTTAATAGGTCAAAATTATTGACAGTAATTAAAGGAGGTAATGATTTTTGTGACATAAAAAACTAGCCCCTTAAATAGAGGGCGACTGCTTAAAAAGGTGCCACTTAATACACTCCATGGAAGATGCAAATTTTGAATTTGCCAGATTATGAAAAAAAAATGTACACGACGCAAGACCATTTACATGAAAACGGTCTGAATGGCAAAGTCCCATCCAATGAAGAACCAATCAAACTACCTTGACATATAGTAAAACTGCAATACATGTATCAATACACTTGAGATCAAAAAATAGAACGAAAAAGAAAAAGCTGTAAGTTGCAAAATTCACCATATTTTAAGGTAACTCAAAGTCTTGCATTAATAACAAATTGAAATGTCTTAGATCTAAAAATATTGCTTAATGATACAAATTGGCTATTAATAACGGCCATTTAACTCAGCTCAGTGTAATTCTCGTATGTACACGTGTATTCTAAGAGCTCTCTGTATTATAATTATAAGTTTTGTAATTACGTAGTCTTAATGCTTCGTCGGTTGGAAACCGAACTAAAAGAGCAGCAAGTGAAATAAACTCAATTCGTTAAGTTAACTTATCGGTAATTAAATCATATAAATCTGTGCCTGAGATAACTGGGCATAAATATGTTGGACTGAAATTCTCTGTCGCACTTACTCTTTGTCGTGTGTGACTTTTGAATCGTGTAAAGGATTGTGTTGCCCTCCAGCCTCGCTATCATCACAAACAACAAAGCAGAAGAGAGTAAAGAACGCTACAAGTCCACACGCACATCGAATCGACGACATTTTCATGGCACTAAAAATCATGAATGAAAAAAACTATTTTTTCGTTCACGAGTAATCTCTATTCTCCAAACAAAAGTAAGGCTTGGTTCCAAAGACGGAAGTTCAAACTTGACACCAGCCCCGCTCTGCCTAATCTTTTGGCCTGGGCACTGGTACGCGTGGAAACCTGGAACTCGAATCCTGAAATCAGGAATTCGGAATTCTACACAAAAATAATTCAATCCAGCAATGCCCAATAAATAAAACAACAAACTTTCAGGAAAAAAAATTTTTTTTGTTGTTACATTATATTATAAAAGATAGTTTATTATGAGGTAACAGAAGCATATCACCTAGTCCAGGTGATATGCTTCTGGAAGGAACTATTACTTCACTAAGCCGGCAAGGAATCTTAAATGCCTGAGAAATAGTTTCAGTGTGAGAGCGTAAGATTAAATTTGTTTGTGTGAGTCTCACGCTCAATGAGTGAGACTTGAGAAACAATTCTTTTTTCGGCGAGCCAGGTTAGTATTTGAACATCGAAGGTGTAAATGTAGGCGCGACGTTGATGTACAAATTAATTAGGGACCTTACGCATATACGACGGCGACGGCGAGGACGACGCCTACTAAAAAATGTGGGTAAAGGTAAAGAATCCGATCCCACCGATGCGTCGGCCAACACGTCGGCCAACGCGTCGGTCGACTGTCGGCCGACAGTCGGCCGACAGTCGGCCGACAGTCGACCGACAGTCGGCCGACTGTCGACCGACTGTCGGCCGACTGTCGACCAACGCGTTGACCACTCTTTAAACTTATAACGTACGAGATGCGTCGGTGGTGCGTCGGTGGTACGTCGGTGGTGCGTCGGTGGTGCGTCGGTGGTGCGTCGGTGGCGTGTTGGTGACTCGTTTGGGCCTTATGGAACTTTTGCAATGTTAAACATACCTTTCCCAAACTGAACTGAAATGCCGTCGAAATGTGTTTCTATGTTACTTTGGAATTTCTCATTTATTGAGATCTATTGAGCGTGTTTGTCGGTATTAAAACTTGCCCCTGCTGAATACGGCTACAAATGCGTTCAGTTTCAAATAGAAATACGAAAAACTGGTCATTTCACGTTGTTGTTTTAGCGAGGGCGGCAAAGAAATTTACCAAGAATTATAACGCACGTGCACAGCTATTTGTTTGCTCATTACACCTTTTGTTTGGTGACGTTCTGGTTGCCGTTGCCGTCGTGTTTTGCGTAAGGTCCCTAATTATTAGCTGCCAATACTGAAGAGACCCTTTTCTCTCTGTCATTTGCCGAATTGTTCAGTATCTACTAGACATGAAGGCTAAATTTTTACCTCCGGCAAATTAATTGAGGATCACTTAAGCAAAATAATGGCTATAACCAGCAAGCTCATTTTTAGTCCTAAGAATCATTATGGCGCGGCGCGCTTTAGTTTAGATTCTTATAATCATCGTCTCTCCAGAATTGGTTACGCGAATTTCAACTCTGGCGGGGAAATCCTTGTTTCAAAGGAAATAGATTAAAAACTGCAAGGCATCTAAAACATGAAAGCTGAGGCGCGCAAAATCCTGTCTGACCTTTGGTTGTTTTGCTGTTTTCCATTTGTTTCTAGCACGGTTTAGAGCGGCTTTATGATGTTAATCGTTGCACTGTGAAAAGATGAAGTAAACGACTGACCTCAATCTCTTGATCCTGTCTGGTTTCCTCTGACAATGAAACTATTAAAGAGGGTTTATCTAGGGTATAAGGCCCACAAAGGGTATAATTCATTCTCTTACCCTGGTAATCTCTTGACTAATTGCCCCCGCAGGGTTTTGGCCCTGCGGCCAAAACCCGAGGAGGCATTATAGTCTCCCCCGCGTTTACGTATAAAGAATGTGTGAAGTATTGGTGTAGTATGCGAGTCAATCCCGATTTGAAGAAACTAGGCGCGCACGGTGGTCCCGGTTAATTTTTCAGTCAGCTCGCAAGGCAATGCTACATGGGTAATTCTTGCAGCCACGAACACGAGGAGGAGATCGAGGAAGATACTACTTGCTGCACGAGGAGAGAGGAAGATATTTGTCAAAATATAATTTAGTGCGGGTATCTGTCACCGCAGTGATTTCTTCATATCTTGAATTCAAAGGTTTTTCAGCAGTACCAGATTGAACTGTTTGGTACGGAAGTTGATTTGTCGGACACAAATCAGCAATGGGGTCGACTGACTCGACCCAAATACCACACGTATAAAGATCACGTTTATTTGGATCGCTTATTTTTACTGAGTAATCCTACGTGGCGTAGAGCCCATGTGACGGCTGGGTTGACTGGCAGGGTTCCAAATGTAAAGGTAAATGTTTTGCGGCATTTTCGTTGAGGAGAAAAAGCATGACTCTAATTTGCATATATGGCGACAGTAACGCGATACTTCTGTTTACATCTCGGGAAAAAATCTCGACTTCTGTTTTGCTTTCGCGATACGTTTGCTCTTAGAGTCCTCGTATATCAGGACAAATAAATTGTTTCAGTTTCAAACTAGAACAACAAAGTTGTTTGATATTTTTTTTTCCAGAATGCACTTCGTGAGATTATTATGTAAAGAATATCATGTGACAGAATGAATTAAACAGAATCTGTTTGTTTAACTTAGCTGTTTCTTTGGATCATATTTATGATACATGTAAAATTCCCAAGTTACTTGAACAGTATGAGTGATATAGTTTACAAAAAAATAAAAAATTTCAGTTCGCACAATAAATAATAGTTTCCTTATACGCAGTGGAATTTTTGTAAGAATTTTATATCCTTGACGGATAAAATAGAAGCGGGGGCAGATTTAGTGAGAACTATTGCTAGTGTTAACATCTTTAAAGACGGTCAATTTTACTCTGATAATGCTAGCATGGAACCCGAACAAACAGTCAAAGGCGCAGCAGATTCATGGTTGGCGCGCTCGTCTCCGGAGTGAGCGGTCCTGGTTCAAGCCCTGGGCGGAGACATTGCGTTGTGTTCTTGGGCAAGCACTTGACTATCAAAGTGCCTCTCTCCACCCGAGTGTATAAATGAGTACACACGCACTTATTCTTGGGGGTAACACTGCGATGGACTAGCATCTAATCCAGAGGCAATTGGAATTCTCCTAGTTACGTCGTGTTACAGACACCGGGATAAGCTACGACCTGATAGCCAAATTCTGCAGGTTTTATATAGCTGAAAATATCCAAATAGGTTTTCTGCCGATGACCAAGGCAAGACAGTGACCAAATCACGGACACATTATAGTTTAGTATAATTACCCATAACGTAGTGCCAGATGTGTCTGGCAATAAAGGCTGTTGTTAGCCCTGAGTAAGGACAAGCACAGACCAGACTATCGAATATTCGAGGGCAAAATTGATTCCTTGAATTTATCTGTGTAAAAGCTTTCGTCAGAACAGAGACTGAATAATTACAAACAATACAACGTAGCGTCCTAGTCGACGAACTCGTTGGAGAAGTAAATTTGGACATAGCAAAATCCTGAACTTCGAAATTCTGCAGCTTTTTTTTAGTTCAAATTATTAAAAACTGGTTCATTGGTAATGCAATTCGAGAGTTTTCATTGGCTTAGCCATCATGGTATATGAGCCATTATACTATGAACTACAAAAATGGCGAGCGCATGCGTGAATTTTTGGGCCTTTTTGTTTTTATTGTAGTCTAGTTTTCTATATTTTGGGGGCGTTTTTAATAAAACAATTATTCCACTCGCGCTTGTTGGATATGAGATGATTATAGCCAACTCGGGGCTACGCGCCTCGTTGGCTATCTATCATCTCATATCCAACGAGCGCTCATGGAATTAATTGTTAGATATTCGAAGAAAGGTTTTCTGCCGATGACCAAGGCAAGGAAGTGACCAAATCACCTGATCACGGACAAATTTAAACCAAGCAGGACGCGTTGACGATAAGAATTCAGCCACTGGCATATGTTAATTCTGGGACTTCAGAAAGTGACTGGTCATACCAGGTTTTTCTCATCCGGAAGAGTTTGCTTTGCCTTCATTACATCAAATTTCCCAGGACAAGATTTTCAAGGTCAGAAACAGACATATCTAAGCTCATGAAGTCCGCAAATGCGCTTAATTAGATTCCACAATGAGGCCAAGATTGTTGGCTTCAAATTGTTTTCCGTATCCTGTTGTAATCAGCTTTGCGCAGTGGCATTACCGTAGCCAGTGAGGCTTATCCGAGGCGCGGTTATTGCTGAGTGAAAACTTTTCCCAATACCCCGCAAGATGACTTGAGATACAGTCGGCTTTGCAATTTTTGTCGGTCTATACGTGGACCCTTCTAAACAAAATGAATTAAGGTCGTCTTGTAGGAAAAAGTTTCGTGTATCTCAGTGCCTTGGTTCTGGCCTTACGGAAGGACGAACTGAGCGCATAGCTAGAACAGTCGGGCAAGCATAGGTGAACTGAACCCTTGGCACCTTCAAATTTCTGTAGGCACTCGTGACCTTTCAGTGCAACTTTTCAAGATCGCCTAAATTTTGTTTTGATATTAAACTTTAGCAACAGCAGAGCTGTGTTTTTGGTCTCCTGAAAAAACACTTTTCTCCTCACTAGTGACTTGATTGAGGTTTTGGGCTTCAACAATTTGGCAATAACGCGTAAGATGAATGTATTTTCCAATCGCATCAAACACCATTTTGCTCATGATCTTGCCCAATTTACCATGCTGGTCGCCAATTCTGTTGACGAGAACGAAATCGCACTGGGGTTTAAGCAAAGGTGTAATGTGCGCTATGTAGCTATCGAGCACTTGCATGTTTGCTTCGGTAAGAATCAAAGAATCAAATATATACTTTCCGAGCGGTCTTTGAACGTTTTCTGATCAAGGAAGCCCTTTTCCCTAGCTATGGCAATCATTAATCCACCGTCAAATATTGATAAGTCATAGGACGTGACCCCTTCACTTTCACGAACAGATACGTGGCATAAATTTCGTGGCAAATCAGTGTTAAGTCTGAGGTGTGAACTTGAGCTGGACTCGATTTGCAAATCTTCAAGGTATTTCCGTAGCGCGGCAGATGAAAGTTCACGACCTCCAACAACTCCTCCATTGTTGCCCATTAACCTCTTGCTTTCAGTGTCTCAATATAGAAATCTTGTGTCTACGCGGAAACCCGTCATTTATGCAACCGTCTTTCGCGCTCTTTTAAGGTACAACTCTGTTGAAGAAAACTTTAGAAAACTACCTCTGATGCTCCATGAAGTAATCTGAAGTCGATCATTTCAGAAATAGCATCTATGTAGCCCGAACACCCACCATGGCCGAGCTTGCATTCGTCTTGTAAGTAGTCGATAAACTTGAACAACAAATTTGGAGAACACAAATTTGAGTCCACCACGTCAAACGTCAACTTTTTTCTTCGTCTTCACAACAAAATCGACGAACTATTTGTCGTTCCCTAACAAGGCTTGCGTAAATTAGGCTACTAAGTATTTCATTACATGGCACTTGAAAACAAAACAAAACATATTCGGCTTGCGACCGTTTTAAACGGCTCGGAAACCTTTTGTCTGCGACGGTCCGCATGGCATAATCCCGACCAAGAAAGACCTAGTCTTGACTACCTTTTCATGGACTACGCCCTTCGCTCCGCATCTCTGTTTGCTTTGTTTTTTCTACTCATTTTTTTGAGGGGGAGGGGGGGGGGGGGGGGGGCAGTTTCGCCATAAGGCAAAACCACCGTTCTTGAGAAATTTAAAAGTCAATGAACCAATCGAATAAAGACATGGCTATTTGGCAAACATGTTATAAGAAGCAAGGATATTTAACCCTTGTGGTATCAGATTCGTAGAATCACTCGAACTATTAATTTGACATGAAAAAGTACCTGAATTGTAACTGTCTGCCAAAGATGTTTCTTCTAGATTGCAAAAAACTGTTTAATGAAAAAATTTCAGTGGATTGATTTCCGTCTCTGTTCTGACGAAAGCTTTTACACAGATAAATTCAAGGAATCAATTTTGCCCTCGAATATTCGATAGTCTGGTCTGTGCTTGTCCTTACTCAGGGCTAACAACAGCCTTTATTGCCAGACACATCTGGCACTACGTTATGGGTAATTATACTAAACTATAATGTGTCCGTGATTTGGTCACTGTCTTGCCTTGGTCATCGGCAGAAAACCTATTTGGATATTTTCAGCTATATAAAACCTGCAGAATTTGGCTATCAGGTCGTAGCTTATCCCGGTGTCTGTAACACGACGTAACTAGGAGAATTACCAATTGCCTCTGGATTAGATGCTAGTCCATCGCAGTGTTACCCCCAAGAATAAGTGCGTGTGTACTCATTTATACACTCGGGTGGAGAGAGGCACTTTGATAGTCAAGTGCTTGCCCAAGAACACAACGCAATGTCTCCGCCCAGGGCTTGAACCAGGACCGCTCACTCCGGAGACGAGCGCGCCAACCATGAATCTGCTGCGCCTTTGACTGTTTGTTCGGGTTCCATGCTAGCATTATCAGAGTAAAATTGACCGTCTTTAAAGATGTTAACACTAGCAATAGTTCTCACTAAATCTGCCCCCGCTTCTATTTTATCCGTCAAGGATATAAAATTCTTACAAAAATTCCACTGCGTATAAGGAAACTATTATTTATTGTGCGAACTGAAATTTTTTATTTTTTTGTAAACTATATCACTCATACTGTTCAAGTAACTTGGGAATTTTACATGTATCATAAATATGATCCAAAGAAACAGCTAAGTTAAACAAACAGATTCTGTTTAATTCATTCTGTCACATGATATTCTTTACATAATAATCTCACGAAGTGCATTCTGGAAAAAAAAATATCAAACAACTTTGTTGTTCTAGTTTGAAACTGAAACAATTTATTTGTCCTGATATACGAGGACTCTAAGAGCAAACGTATCGCGAAAGCAAAACAGAAGTCGAGATTTTTTCCCGAGATGTAAACAGAAGTATCGCGTTACTGTCGCCATATATGCAAATTAGAGTCATGCTTTTTCTCCTCAACGAAAATGCCGCAAAACATTTACCTTTACATTTGGAACCCTGCCAGTCAACCCAGCCGTCACATGGGCTCTACGCCACGTAGGATTACTCAGTAAAAATAAGCGATCCAAATAAACGTGATCTTTATACGTGTGGTATTTGGGTCGAGTCAGTCGACCCCATTGCTGATTTGTGTCCGACAAATCAACTTCCGTACCAAACAGTTCAATCTGGTACTGCTGAAAAACCTTTGAATTCAAGATATGAAGAAATCACTGCGGTGACAGATACCCGCACTAAATTATATTTTGACAAATATCTTCCTCTCTCCTCGTGCAGCAAGTAGTATCTTCCTCGATCTCCTCCTCGTGTTCGTGGCTGCAAGAATTACCCATGTAGCATTGCCTTGCGAGCTGACTGAAAAATTAACCGGGACCACCGTGCGCGCCTAGTTTCTTCAAATCGGGATTGACTCGCATACTACACCAATACTTCACACATTCTTTATACGTAAACGCGGGGGAGACTATAATGCCTCCTCGGGTTTTGGCCGCAGGGCCAAAACCCTGCGGGGGCAATTAGTCAAGAGATTACCAGGGTAAGAGAATGAATTATACCCTTTGTGGGCCTTATACCCTAGATAAACCCTCTTTAATAGTTTCATTGTCAGAGGAAACCAGACAGGATCAAGAGATTGAGGTCAGTCGTTTACTTCATCTTTTCACAGTGCAACGATTAACATCATAAAGCCGCTCTAAACCGTGCTAGAAACAAATGGAAAACAGCAAAACAACCAAAGGTCAGACAGGATTTTGCGCGCCTCAGCTTTCATGTTTTAGATGCCTTGCAGTTTTTAATCTATTTCCTTTGAAACAAGGATTTCCCCGCCAGAGTTGAAATTCGCGTAACCAATTCTGGAGAGACGATGATTATAAGAATCTAAACTAAAGCGCGCCGCGCCATAATGATTCTTAGGACTAAAAATGAGCTTGCTGGTTATAGCCATTATTTTGCTTAAGTGATCCTCAATTAATTTGCCGGAGGTAAAAATTTAGCCTTCATGTCTAGTAGATACTGAACAATTCGGCAAATGACAGAGAGAAAAGGGTCTCTTCAGTATTGGCAGCTAATAATTAGGGACCTTACGCAAAACACGACGGCAACGGCAACCAGAACGTCACCAAACAAAAGGTGTAATGAGCAAACAAATAGCTGTGCACGTGCGTTATAATTCTTGGTAAATTTCTTTGCCGCCCTCGCTAAAACAACAACGTGAAATGACCAGTTTTTCGTATTTCTATTTGAAACTGAACGCATTTGTAGCCGTATTCAGCAGGGGCAAGTTTTAATACCGACAAACACGCTCAATAGATCTCAATAAATGAGAAATTCCAAAGTAACATAGAAACACATTTCGACGGCATTTCAGTTCAGTTTGGGAAAGGTATGTTTAACATTGCAAAAGTTCCATAAGGCCCAAACGAGTCACCAACACGCCACCGACGCACCACCGACGCACCACCGACGCACCACCGACGTACCACCGACGCACCACCGACGCATCTCGTACGTTATAAGTTTAAAGAGTGGTCAACGCGTTGGTCGACAGTCGGCCGACAGTCGGTCGACAGTCGGCCGACTGTCGGTCGACTGTCGGCCGACTGTCGGCCGACTGTCGGCCGACAGTCGACCGACGCGTTGGCCGACGTGTTGGCCGACGCATCGGTGGGATCGGATTCTTTACCTTTACCCACATTTTTTAGTAGGCGTCGTCCTCGCCGTCGCCGTCGTATATGCGTAAGGTCCCTAATTAATTTGTACATCAACGTCGCGCCTACATTTACACCTTCGATGTTCAAATACTAACCTGGCTCGCCGAAAAAAGAATTGTTTCTCAAGTCTCACTCATTGAGCGTGAGACTCACACAAACAAATTTAATCTTACGCTCTCACACTGAAACTATTTCTCAGGCATTTAAGATTCCTTGCCGGCTTAGTGAAGTAATAGTTCCTTCCAGAAGCATATCACCTGGACTAGGTGATATGCTTCTGTTACCTCATAATAAACTATCTTTTATAATATAATGTAACAACAAAAAAAATTTTTTTTCCTGAAAGTTTGTTGTTTTATTTATTGGGCATTGCTGGATTGAATTATTTTTGTGTAGAATTCCGAATTCCTGATTTCAGGATTCGAGTTCCAGGTTTCCACGCGTACCAGTGCCCAGGCCAAAAGATTAGGCAGAGCGGGGCTGGTGTCAAGTTTGAACTTCCGTCTTTGGAACCAAGCCTTACTTTTGTTTGGAGAATAGAGATTACTCGTGAACGAAAAAATAGTTTTTTTCATTCATGATTTTTAGTGCCATGAAAATGTCGTCGATTCGATGTGCGTGTGGACTTGTAGCGTTCTTTACTCTCTTCTGCTTTGTTGTTTGTGATGATAGCGAGGCTGGAGGGCAACACAATCCTTTACACGATTCAAAAGTCACACACGACAAAGAGTAAGTGCGACAGAGAATTTCAGTCCAACATATTTATGCCCAGTTATCTCAGGCACAGATTTATATGATTTAATTACCGATAAGTTAACTTAACGAATTGAGTTTATTTCACTTGCTGCTCTTTTAGTTCGGTTTCCAACCGACGAAGCATTAAGACTACGTAATTACAAAACTTATAATTATAATACAGAGAGCTCTTAGAATACACGTGTACATACGAGAATTACACTGAGCTGAGTTAAATGGCCGTTATTAATAGCCAATTTGTATCATTAAGCAATATTTTTAGATCTAAGACATTTCAATTTGTTATTAATGCAAGACTTTGAGTTACCTTAAAATATGGTGAATTTTGCAACTTACAGCTTTTTCTTTTTCGTTCTATTTTTTGATCTCAAGTGTATTGATACATGTATTGCAGTTTTACTATATGTCAAGGTAGTTTGATTGGTTCTTCATTGGATGGGACTTTGCCATTCAGACCGTTTTCATGTAAATGGTCTTGCGTCGTGTACATTTTTTTTTCATAATCTGGCAAATTCAAAATTTGCATCTTCCATGGAGTGTATTAAGTGGCACCTTTTTAAGCAGTCGCCCTCTATTTAAGGGGCTAGTTTTTTATGTCACAAAAATCATTACCTCCTTTAATTACTGTCAATAATTTTGACCTATTAAGCGGTCATGGTCACCATTTGTGAAGTCCCGATGGAACTTCTCTATTGTGTTGTCCTGTATTAAATGGTCACACGCTGTCAGTTGTTACTTCTTGATACAGTTTCAAATAATGTAACACATGAGGTACAACATATGATTTCCTTGTTTATTTTTGCAAATCGTTAAAACGTGGGAAACAAATGTTTCCAATTTGAGGTCGAATGTCTTTTTAACACTGATTGTATTTTTATTAACTGTTTTTATTGCAATCGTATTGGGCAGTCACTCTGTATTAAGCAGTCACTTGGCCATTCCCTGAGAGTGACTGCTTAATACAGGCTCTACTGTGCTTAAACCTAGCTTGCTAGAGCTGTGCTGGACAATAGTTGCCTTCAGTTGTTTTTGTATAGACCTCTCTGAGTCTGTTCTCAGTCCATACTGTCACAAGCTTACAGGTTCATTTTCCAGTAAGAGTCTTGCCTTCGGCTAATAATAAGAGTTTATTATTTATTTACAATTTTTATATGACTCCAGTGACTAGAAGCAAATTGATTAATTTGATCATAACCCTAAGTGGGTATAGGGCCAAAAACTAGTAGCAAATACATTACAAACAACTTGTAAAAGAACAACAAATATCTCACAATGTCTCCTCTTTTAGTCCACGTCAATGATTTAACAGGTTTTTTGGATCACATTTTTTTTTCACAATGTTCATGAAATTGCTTAAACTGGAGAGCTGCAAAAGAATTTTGCTGTTTCTTCCACTTTGCTTTTGCTTTTCGAAAGTTTGTAAAAAATTCCTGGATTCCTTTTATAACTCAACAATGCACTCAGCAATGACAACTAAATTACATGTATGTTATTTTTATGTGAAGTGTCACTTAAGTTTACTTGCATTTTGGTTTGCCATGAATTAATTGTTTCACCTACAAAATACAACAAGAGATTTAATAGTACGCTGTATAGCAATGCAATATGCTGAAATGTTTTTAAGACACAGGACTTTACAGTTAAACCTCCCCGCAACAGGGACATAGGAAAGTGGTCATTACAGAAAGGTGGCCGTTATGGGGAGGTAGGGTGTAATATGACACCCGTGATCCATCTACCTGCGCGTCCCACGTGTCAGACACATATTTCCGAAAAGACGCACAAATATTGTCCTGCATCGACGCAAACAATTACGATTACGATTACAGCCTATGTCTTTTCCTCTCTTAACAGGGCATGTGACAGGATGCAGCGATAGGGATCCACAAAAAATTTGCTATCGTCCACATCCTCATAATCAGAGCTTTTTCCACATAAAACAGAAAATTGTACCGTATTAGTGATAAAGCAGCTTCCTTACAACCCCAAAAGCAAAAATTCTTGAGAGATTGGTTATTTTGAAGAAGTTTTCACCCCTGAAACAGCGACGAAAACATGCCAATTCATGTTTGATGAATTTTTGACCTCCAGGCCTCTCACTAAAGAGCCTGGAAACTAGTTTTGAGGAAATTGGCTAGTTACAAAGTTATGGACATCCCACAAATGCAACAACGCATTTTGCACAGAAAATGAGCCAAAATGCTGTATGGGACTCGCTCTTTTGTCTGAGGGACTTACAGGTTTTTGGCTGTGTGAGTCCCTGGACTCACTACTGCCTTTTCTAGATGGATCACTGATGACACCCGCTTATTTTCTTGGGGCTCAACATTTTCAACTTTTTTAAATATACTTAATGTGGCATGAGGTAGATACTGGGCCGTAGCCAGAGCAATATTATGACTGAGGCAGAGTCCATGAAAAAATGATGACTGAGCGGTCTCCAAGGTTTAATTCTCTTCCAAGGTATTTAGGGTGATTATGATGATTAACAGAGGCAAGTGCCTCGGTTTGCCTGTTGCTAGCTAGGGCCCTGAAATACATAACACAATCAAAAGAGATCTTGAAATCAAACAGAAACCAAACAGAATCAGAGACCAATGACACATAACTTCAATCAAGTTTCGTGACCTTTTCCAATAACTAATGGGGTTTTGTATACACTGTTCATCAGTTATTGATAAAGTGGCCATTACAAGTGAATATGTGAAGGATCATGTATTTGAACTGCAACAGTTTATTTTAGTACAGTGTATAGATTGGTATGCACTTTAGTGGCCATTGCCATTTTAGAGAGGTTGAAATAAGAGGAAATGTATGAACTCTCTACCAGGGCAAAAAAAAGTGCCTGTTGAAGAGAGGTAGCCATCGGTGGAGATTTAACTGTATGAATGAATTAATTAATTTATTTCTTATATAGTTGCTTATTTATTAATTTACTTATTTTGATGTTGCAGCCATATTAAGGAGCATCTAAAGGATGAGATTGACCTCAAGGATGCACAAATGTCTGATGAAGATTTACAATTCCACTACTTTAAACTACATGACTATGACCACAACAACAAATTGGATGGTATAGAGCTCATGAATGCAATGACGCATTATCACGATGAAGATGGCGATGGCAAAAACCCACATTACACCGACGACGAAATGGGACAGATGATAGATCAGATTTTAGAAGAAGATGACCTCAACAAAGATGGCTATATTGATTATCCAGAATTTGTGGCATCACAAAAGTCTTAAGAAGCAAATAATTTTTTCTACGTACTGTTTTAATGTTTCAATGACATTTAATTAATACTATTAATATATGAGCTTGGGAAAAAAGATGTTTCCATCTTTGGGTGCATGAACTTCTTAATTCCTCTTCTAAAGAGAAACACCTTTGATTCAAGCTGGACATTTGCAGCTTCCAACTTCTCTGGCAGCAAGAAAACCTGACCCTCCTTTACTATACAGTAGACCCCACCCTCTAAAAGGCTGCCTCCCATTCTGTTAAAACGAAAATATGCTTCAAATTAGTAAGGGGTTGGGTGGGGTCTTAATTGCAAATTTCAATTAAGCACTACAGAGATCTTGTTGAGTGGAATCTGTCAGCTTGAATCTCCAATGTTTCTATGTTGTGTAGGTAAAGAGTTGGCCATCTACAGGTGTCCTTTTGTTTCAGGCTATTTACATTTAAGAAATAGAACACATGTACCATGTTATTTATTGAGTTTTATAACATAGATTGGACCGGCCTGCACTCACTCTGATTGGTCAAAAACCTATGTTTTATGAGAGTATAAAACATAGAAAAAGCGTGTTTTATTGTTTTCTGCGCGTAAAATCTATATCATAAAGCAAATGAAGAAGCCTAAGTCGTGTATTACACTGTGATAAAACACTCCAGTCATTTGAGAACACTCGAGAAATGTAGAAAACACTCGCCTCCGGCTCGTGCTTTCTACATTTCGCTCGTGTTCTCAAATGTCTGTCGTGTTTTATCACAGTGCAATACACGGCTTAGGCTTCTTTATTTGTTAAATAGAAACACAAGTGTATGTTTGGGAGAACAATAAATGCTACATGGAACTTGAGCCACAGGTGAGGTTTCCATAGCTTTTTTGATTTCTCCCAAACTTTCATGAGTGTTTCTATTTAAACCATAGACTGTTTCTGTTGGGGAACTATTGGCTGATAGTTGCCCTGTGGAAATTTGATGTTTGTAAAACAATGTGCAAATTATATGCCAGCTTTAATAGCATTACATGTATATTTCCAAGGGGAAACTATCAGACAGATAGTTCTAAGACATAAACACTCTATCGTCTTTATGGTTTCTTCCGCGCGCCAGTTCAAATATCATTACCATATTTTCAACTTTTTTAGAAGAAAGCTGTGACAGCCAAATTTAAAATTTTGATGTAGCAAATTATAAGACAAAAACCTACTTAATACAATTTCAAACTTTTATTTTCTATAACCCGGCTTGTTTACAGAAACATCTTCATGGACGAGAACTATCCATCCGGGATATTCTTCAGATGGGCACTATGGGCTGATTGTATCTCAGTGTAGATGAACACTATGTCACATGATCAATTTAAACCAAATTTAAGAATCGGAGAAAATTTGGTGGTGACCTACATGTATAAAACTCGATAGAGACACGGTGAACATTTTTCTATTTCTTTTAGAAAATGCTGCAACAAAAAAAGGAAAATAACTTGTTAACTTTGAAATTCTCTTTATTTGTGCCATCTTTACATCAGTAGCTTGTGCTACTATGTGTTTCTATTGAGCTACAGAAACAATTTTTAACCAACCAGCGTGCGTACTTTACTAGCACTGTATTCTAATTTTTTTTGTCACCAATTTGTTGAGTTTTACACCAACAGATATTAAGAATCAAAATTAAAGTGCTTATGTTTTACACTATTGCAAGATT
>JAHPZR010024032.1:5000-12500 GCA_019787425.1 Platygyra sinensis
ACGCAACCATAAATTCTACCCATCTCTTGTAGATCCTACGTTGGCAGCGTTTATCGTATGCGGTCCCTTGCAGTTTATAGTCTCTCATTTATAAATTCTACGTTGTTTTCATTAAATTGCAAGGACAATATTATAGGCATATCCATTAGCCAAATATCTCGTATAGATCGGATGTTTAGTGTAAAGCGAGATTCAAAAGACTCTTGTTCATATAAGCATAGGTGGGTAAAGTATTCATACTAGTCAGATGACCCGTTAGGCTGTTGCATATCTACGGTTTCTACTCCCCCCCCCCCCCCCCCCCCCTGCTACTCCATTGAGATCCTGGATACGAGTTTCTTTGAACCCTCCAAAGTGGAGAGCAACCATTTTGCTTCTTGTGTTTCGCTTTTGTAAATATGTTGTAATTATTTTGATAAGAAGAGAAATGGATAAATATCTATCTGCCCTCTTTGTGGTTGTTTGATATACGGAGCTATCTACATGCATAATAAAGAAGTAACAAAAGTAAGAGTAAGAAGCAGCATGCAGTACACCTCTCCAGGAGCCCATCACTAGGAGCCTGCAACTACCCCATATTCCTGTCACGGCATTTTCACAGACCGATCTATTTTTAGTTGAATTTATCTCGAACTCAGATCCCCACAGGAACCTCAGAAACCAATTGCAATCACAAGCACGAACTAATGTTGAAATGTCGACATGATATCGACATGTTCACGTGAGGCCGCACTGTTTTATCCCTACCGAAGCCTGGAAGCGTGCTCATGTAGACTGGAACTGACCTATTTCGCGAGAAAAATATCTAAAAATAGACTGGTCTGTACAAATGCCGTTGCATTGGCTTATTATGGAAGTTGTAGGCTCCTAGTAATGGGCTCCTGACGTATCTTTTCTAAATGTATTTTGTATTGTCAAAAAAAGAACTTGGAAGTAATTAGTAATTTGCCTTTAGCAATTTGCTCGTAGATGAAAGCTGAGTTGATGTATCAGTTACAACAGCGTAGCCGGCGAGGTCAGGGAATTGATACATGTCTTTCACTAGACGTGACCATAGCTCTTTTCTTGGCTAGAGAATTTGACGGTTTCCACTCGCTTTGTATAGCCTGTTTCTGCATTGTATTGTTTTATGCACAGATTGAAGATCTGGCGGTGATCTTATCTTAAATGTGATGGTTTCCACTCGCTTTGTAGCCTGTTTCTGCATTGTATTATTTTTTGTACAGATCGAAATTCTGGCGGTGCCCGTATTGTTTTATGTACAGATTGAAATTCTGGCAGTGCTCGTATCTTAAATTCGAAACCCGTGATTTAATTATTTTGTCTTTTAAAATAAGCTTACCTCAAGCAAAAAATTCAAATTGCCTAATCTTTTAACTTTGTTGTTGTTTACACTACATTCATTCTGTATTCTATGCCGTTCAACCAGAATAAGCATTTCTTCATGAATGGTATACAAGTCAGCATCCACGATACAGTAAATATACGTACCTTAAAATTTGAGTGATGGATATACAAATTAGCATTCATGAGACTGTGTAGATCTACTTTTTGTGAAGATTTGCTGTCCAATCATCGCAAACACAAGCCATGCATGACAAATAGATATAATGGCTGGTGATGTATGTATAATCTTATAATTTTTTTTTCTAGAAACCAGATATGTAGACAAACGGAATAAAAACTTGAGCTAGATATTAATTGTATCTGTCGACAACCGTTTTTCCGAAATACTGCATTGCTAGTGAAATGAACATAAGCAATTGCCAAGACAGGAATATTGTTATAGTCTGCAATAAAATATTGAATTTGTATTGCATCAAGCTGAGGGGACTACAATAGTTGACTCACGGTGAACTTTATATGGCAGTGTCATTTTCAACTAAACTTTTTCAAATAGCCCTTTTTGACAGGATGCTGAAAACGGTTTAACTTGATTCTTATACAGTGAAATATTTGCAGAAAAAAACCTCTCTCTATTCTCATTTACCGATTAGCTAAATCATGTTGTTCATGGTTGAGATATGTTTTATTTATTTATTTATTTATTTATTTATTTATTTATTTATTTATTTATTTATTTATTTATTTGTTTATTCAACTTTGCTTAAGTACTATTACTTTTGTATACATATCTCTTATTATTACTTGGCAGGGAGACCACTGTAGCCTAGCCAATTACAGTGGATCCCTTGTAATACTCGTGACCATCTAAAGTTAAATCGTGAAAAATGTTCTAGGCATTCTTAAGTTTATTGTCTTAAAATAAATTATTCCTATCAGGAATAATGTCAAATTCATGTGACATACTTTCTGCACAATTGTGATACAGCCTTTTCATAATGCAGCACTCGAATATTTACTTAAGAAGCACCACAACCAAATTACCTTAACCCAAAATGCACTGCTGACTCACTGATATTATACATATTATAACCAACAACACTGACTGGGTATCAATTTGAGACTGGTGATTTTGGTGAACTCTCATTTAATGGCTTCCTTGTCAGCCATTCTTTCAACGGCACATAGAACGCACAATCATGAATTTTAGAAAACTCTCTCTCTTTTGTTCGTCTTCTCCATTTTTTTTTCAGATTACAATTGAGCCGTTCTCACATCGAACTCTAGAAAAACTCTCTCTCCTCGTTATTTTGTCACGTCCAAAAATTTTCTCATCCTACTCACACCATATTTGGAGGTGAGCCCCTTTGTTTAAACTGAGAGGGATGGAAGTCGGTGTAGACTCTCGTGTACTTGTGCAACAGACTGTAGAAATCAATTGACACTCCGTGTGCAAGTTAATTTAATAACATTTATTTTCCAGTGCTAATCAAAATTAATTAATACATTTTATTTTAAAACTTACAAGCAGTCTGTATAAACAGCCTGTAATTTGAGGTTTGTTTACTCGGCTAGTCACACTGTACATGTACTGAGCTTTCAAAAAGTTATTTCAGAAATTAACCACTAAAAGCTATTAAATTCTAGATCAAGAAAATGTATGCAGACCATGCATCCATGACTTCTTCATAGTTTCCTTTGATTTGCTATGTATCGGAAAAACTAAACAATCTAAAAGAAAAAGTAGGTATCTCTAATACTGGCTTTCTCTAAAACAGAATGCTACAGGAGCAATACTCCGAGTAGTAATAGCGGCCGATGAAGTTTCCGTTTTTGTTATTGGAATGGAAGCTTTCAAATTTCCCCAGTTAGTTTTCCGCGAGCGCGCGCGTACCTCCTCAAATGTTTTGCACGGAATATTCCAGCAAATTAAATTAAAGGTAATTAAATTAGCATTGTCTCTGTTTGATTAGATTTGTGTTGTTAACATTTGTTGTTGTGCAGTGGACGGGCAATGGAGTGACTTTGGAGACTGGAGCGAGTGCAGCGCAAAGTGTGACGGCGGCATCATGACGCGAAGAAGAACCTGTACTAATCCCCCTCCGTCCAATGGTGGCGCGTGTTGTGTTGGAGACAACCTGGAGGCAAAAAGCTGCAACACTAATTCTTGCGCAGGTAATATTTTAGGCGCTAGACTATCTTATAATACACATAATGCAGATTTCGAATTTTTACTCTCATGATCTTTCTTCATCCAGCCTCATAGTTGTGGGGATAATCCACATATGAGTAATATTCCCTGACTCTGGTGGTAATGTCAAATCAACACGTATCATTTGGAGATCGAAATACGATGGAAAAAGAAACAGCTTTTTCATTGTAAGCATTATTGGTTAACAACTAACGATATTTTCTAAAAAAAAATTGTTTTACTTTGCCTGCATATAGATCTCAAGAAAGCGTCGAAGAATTTTGGTTTTGACAGCATTACTCTATATCACGTCAAAATAACTGATTGCTCTTGCTAAACTCTTAATATTGAAATGTGTTACGCCTACATGTTCATTTTCATGCAAATCAAATTCATTTTCATATGAAAGGTTTTGCGAGAAGACTCGTTTTGAAACAGAGGCACAAGATAACTGAAAATGGCCTTTTAATTGACTGACTGATTGACTGATTGATTGATTGATTGATTGATTGATTGATTGATTGATTGATTGATTGATTGATTGATTGATTGATTGATTACTGCAACTCTCTAAGTACCTGATTAAAAGGCTTCAACGTGTTCAGAATGCAGCTGCTCGTGTTGTTACTGTTTCACCAAAGTCCTGCCACATTACACCTGTTCTTAAAAATCTCCATTGGCTTCCGATTAATCTCCGCATTGAATTTAAAATACTTACCATTAACTGCAAGGCTCTTCATGGTCTCGCACCTACCTACATTAAAGATCTTCTCAAAATCTACCATCCATCACGCGACCTTAGGTCTTAAAAGAAGAATCTACTTGTGGTCCCTGCGTTTAAAATAGTTATGGCCGTCGTGCTTTGTTGTTGTTGGAACGGTCTTCCTCAGCATATTAGGAATGCTGGATCACTTGACATTTTAAAAAGACGGCTTAAAACTGCTCTTTTTATACGGGCTTTTTAGATTTATGAAATTATTTTGGTGTTCTATAACCTAACTAACTATTTTAAACTATTTTTTATCTATTTTTAACCATTTTTTTAAAACTATTTTTAACTTTGACTTTGTAAATGGCGCCTTTGGACTCATGGGAAATGGCGCTCTATAAATATCTTACTATTAATATTATTATTATTATTATTATTATTATTATTATTATTATTATTGGATGATTAATTGATTGATTGATTGATTGATTGATTGATTGGTTGATTGATTGATTGATTGATTGATTGATTGATTGATTGATTGATTGACGTATTATTATATCTTCTCAGTTGATGGTGGTTGGAGTGATTGGTCAGAGTTTGGTGAATGTAACAAGCCCTGTGGTCGGGGCAGGAAATACCGATCCCGCACATGCACCAACCCACCCCCGTCCGAGAACGGAAAGAATTGTCCAGGAAAATCTAAGGAGAGCAAGAAGTGTAAAGGGAAGCCATGCACAGGTATGAAGAAAAAAATCGGCAGTATGTCGTCAAATATTTTACAAATATATTCCATGTTGCCGAGCGTTTGTTTGTTAATTCATCACGGATGACGTCGAAATCTGGCACATCAAAAACGTGGCACGAGAGAAGACACGGGGAGCACACAATCTTTCTGAGAAGAGAGAGAGTAAATAAAGGAACAAAAAGAATGAGCAGTTTACCTTTGTCTCCTCTTGTCATCTCTGTCATCTCTTTAGCTTACACGATTTTGCTGGGAAAACCGCTGCTTACAAATCCTGCATAACACTGTAGCGCTAAACTCGAACCCAGGCCTTTTCGCGCTCAGCAAAACAAAATTTGCTTTGGTTGTATACAAACCAAAATTCTTTTTGCTGAGCGCGGAAAGGCTTGGGTACGAGCTTAGCGCAACAGTGTTACAGAGGTTTTGTAAGCAGCGATTTTCCCAGCAAAATTGCATAAGCTAAATAGATGGCTGTAGGAGACAAAGGTAGACTATTCATTTTTTTTCGTTCCTTTATTTACTCTCTCCCTACTCAGCAAGATTGTGTGCTCCCTGTGGAGAAGATGGCCGAGAGTGTCTGTGATGTTCTTTCCACATTTTGACGCCTTCTGTTATTTGTTATTAAAGAAGAGCACGGCAACATGGCGGGGTTTTATCTGTTTTCTAATAAGAAAACAAAAACCAAATGTTAAAGTGATGCACCTAGCCTCTATTTTTTTTTTCCGCTTAAACGAATCTACTTGTTATTTGAGATGCTACTGCGAAAAAAGTTGTGGATTCGGTTAAATCCTCGATTTTTCTGCGCGCCGACGGCGAAATCTCGAAAATAGCTTCAAAACAACACCATTTTGTTTCGCGACCGAGTTTGCGGGTAATTGGTCCAGCGGCTGTCGTGACGTCTATCCAGGAAAGTTGGATATCTCGAGTCCTCTCATTTGCTGGAGGATGGTGCAATGCACATTCGAAAAGTACACAGAAACGCCTTCGTGATATCGATTGTTGCAGCAATATCCCAGATTTTCAGAAAGATTTACTGTACAAATTAATGGCAATGATCGGCTAACGGTACAATAAAATCGTAAACGATGGTTGATTTTGTCGAACCGAATCAAGCGAACTCAGTCTGCCTTGGTGAGAACCATTGAACAACTCTCACTAGAGTTTGTTCTGCAGACTTCAAAACGCTATTTTCATAAATTTTCTTCTTAAAGCTAACCAGCAATTTGTAGAAATACTACCAACAACCTCTATCTTCCAATCCCGCAGTATTTATAACATAACCGGCAAAGCTGTGTGATCGCTCACGATCAAGAAGCGTTACTACCGATATCTGACTGATATGTAAATACATATAAATGTTGTGCCGCGTAGCACTATGAACACAAATGGTGGAACAGAGAATTAACTCTGAAGTGTAAATTTAAGTGCTAATTGAACCCATGAATAACCCACTGGGCGTTAGCCCTAGTAAAGGGAATCAGGGAACCACACGAGGTAAAGAAAAAATCTTTTGACCTCGGTGGGAATCGTGGACTGCGGACTGCGGACTGCGGACTGCGGACCTGTAACATATCCGACGAATTTCACTACAGACTTTGAGAAAAATTTACTTTGGTTATTTGGAGTTATGACTTAAAACGGTAGACAATGTGAAATTGGTAATTGTATGAAATGTTTCCTTCCGCCTTGCTTCCGGCGGCTTTAGAAAATTCAGGTCCAAACAGGACAATTTTCAGTCGTCCGATCGAAGCCAGTGTTTGGGAGGTCATCAAGTCTCGAAAACTGCAACACTTACGTCGCTCTTATAAACTTGAAGCATTCAACAGAAAGTAAAACACAAACTGGATTTAATAGAACAACCATACCTTGAAAAAATAATTCTTACTAAGGACACTGGGCCATAAACACGCGTGCCAAGAATCTTGTGTTTAGATGACGAAATTACCATTTAAAGCAGTCCTTGACTTGTCTTTACTGCTTTTCGTTTGCCTGCTCCTCCACTTAGTATCTAACTTTCCATTTCTGACATACAAGCAGCTCGTCCGTAAAGAACTCTTCCCCTTCGTCGCTTGAAATAATGTAAATTGCTCTCTAAACTCTAAGCAGTGAGTTCACAGTTGTCGAACGTGCTCGATCGAATTTATTTCGGAATCCGAATCGAAACTCAACTCTGACTCCAGCGACGAAAAAGAAATGATTCTGAGACAAAACTTGGACGTTTTAGTCCCAAAGTACATTGGAACGATTACTTTTGCTTTCCGTTTAATCGACGAAATACAGAGAGTTGACTGAGGGCCTCTTCATATGAACCCGGTCAACCGGGCTGGCTCGGCTTCCGAGATCTCGCCTCGTCATTTTTTTCTTTGTAAAAATATCGATGTGTTCATATGAGAGGCCGGGCTGGCCCGGTTACCGAGAACTCGTTTTTTGCGACCAAGATCTCGGTAACCGGGATGAAATTTTCCCATATGAACACTCCAGCCCGGTGACCGGGACGAAACTTAATAAACA
>JAHPZR010024032.1:17500-20000 GCA_019787425.1 Platygyra sinensis
AGGGAAAAAAAATTAATTTAAATCTTCAATTGCTCAGTCACTGATATCTTGGCGTTTATGTATGTTTCAACAGGAGAGTACTGAGGTGAAACAAGATCCTGCCAAACCAGATTTGGAGGTACAAACTAGACCATACCATGATTAAAAAGATAAAACACACAGCGGTGATAAACATATTGAAAACTTTCATTTTATAATCTTGACGTTTCGTATGTTAGTCAACATACATTTTCAAAAGAATAACGATTACAAATTTTTGAAAAGCTATTTATACTGTATATCCAATGATGCCTTGTTGAAGCGAGATAGATCTTTCTCAAAATCTCTAACCACTTTCAACGTCGTTTGGCCATACCGCTCAAAAACAGTATCATATAAACTCTTGGTCTTCGGCCATCGTAACTTGATTAAAAAGATAAAACACACAGCGGTGATAAACATATTGAAAACTTTCATTTTATAATCTTGACGTTTCGTATGCTAGTCAACATACATTTTCAAAAGAATAACGGTTACAAATTTTTGAAAAGCTACTTATACTGTATATCCAATGATGCCTTGTTGAAGCGAGATAGATTTTCTCAAAATCTCTAACCACTTTCAACATCGTTTGGCAATACCGCTCAAAAACAGTATCATATAAACTCTTGGTCTTCGGCCATCGTGACTTGATTAAAAAGATAAAACACACAGCGGTGATAAACATATTGAAAACTTTCATTTTATAATCTTGACGTTTCGTATGCTAGTCAACATACATTTTCAAAAGAATAACGGTTACAAATTTTTGAAAAGCTATTTATACTGTATATCCAATGATGCCTTGTTGAAGCGAGATAGATCTTTCTCAAAATCTACCAGTTCTTTGTACAATCAAGAAAACGTTACTGTGTGTTTTTGTACCTTGATGTTACACGAACTCACTTTTTCTGTGGAGGTCTGAAATCAAAATTTGCTTAAAATTTGACACTGCTCCACAAGGGGCCGCACACCCCTACCAAAAACTGTGGAGAGTACCCCAGGGGTATCGTGGACCGCTGGGGAAAGAAAATGTCGTGGCGTGGACAGTATTGAAACTATCTGATTGTAATTTGTTGTTAAGTCATAGTCAATAGAGGGGACTGGTTATGAAGTACCACAAAGATCAAAGATAGATCAAAGATGTAAACAAAGATGCCAAGATTTATGTTGAAGGGCCACGACAGTGCACAATCTTTTGTTTTGCGCTCACACACTATGAAAATGTCAGTGGCTTGGACAGTGTTGAAACTATCAGATTGTAATTTGTTGTTTAGTCATAGTTAATAGAGGGGACTGGTTGTGAGGAACACAAACATCAAAGAAGTAAACAAAGATGTCAAGATTTAAGTTGGAGGGCCGCGACAGTGCACAATCTTTTGTTTTGCGCTCATACACTATGCAGATTTACGAAACCAACACGTTTCTATTGGTTAGTTCTTCAGTACGAGACAACTATTGTGTTTTTTGCACGGTGAAAGGCAAAAAAGAGAACAAAAACACACAACAAAGCAATTTGTTGGGTTTCATAACGATACCCCTCTATTAACTGTGGTGTATATTGTAGTGTTTTGGAAATATATGAAGATCTTTTTTATAAGGTATGAGTTATGTATATGTGCTGCTTACGAATTTATAGTAGTTTCTCTTTGGTAACGACATAAGAAATAAGCTCCAGTGATAACTAAACGGGGGCTAAGAGTGATCACTCAATGATGCTACGAGATGTTGAGAAATACTTAACTCATTGTCATTGTTCTTGCAGATCCACCGTAAACAGATCGGCCAGGGAACACATATGGTTTACTTTCTATTGCTGTGAATGAGGGTTGGGTAAACACAGCTTTGGAAATAACATAACGGGTTGATTAGAGGAGATTATGTTCGAATCCACGGAATCGCTTTGAACATCATTGGTGTTATCTTTAATAATCGGTTATACCTTTCACTATATTTTACTTTTGTTGGTGTTGGACAAATAAAACAAGTTTAGAATGACTGAATCTGCTGTGGTGATACTTATGGTTAATTACTTATGCAACGATTAAGGCCATTGATCACATGATAAGCACTTAATGACTGGCCCCAACGGAAACAGTGAGTTTTGTTTCCCCAAGACCCTCAAAGTTTCCCCAGGCGAAGCGAGGGAAATAATCACTAACAAAACAATTTGCACAATCCCAACTTCGTAGGTTGGCCTTTCTCAAATTCAGAACTCGCCTAGTCCATATCATTTTCTGTACGTGCTCTCGAGTTTACACCTTTAGCTGTTCATTTACAGAAAATGTCTATTCGTCTGTGTCCAATTTTTTTCATTAGGGTCAATACAATCTCATTACATTTGTAACACCAATATAACCATCATCTGCGCGTAAAGAGGCAAAGTCATCAAAAGATAAACAATAGCTTCTATTGACTTCCATTGGCTGAAAACGTATTTTCATTTTAGTTGAAATAAAATTCGTTGTCACGAAACGACAGT
>JAHPZR010024032.1:22500-25000 GCA_019787425.1 Platygyra sinensis
AACTGAAGGTCATTTTGGTGTGATGACAGCATATATATTGACCCTAATGAAACAAATTTGGACACAAATTATTGGATATATTCTGTAAATGAATAGCAAAAAGTGTTAACATGTTCAAAGAGATACCATAGTGCTATTTGTGTTATGTTCACATTTCCTTCCACTTTTGTGGGAAGTGTGAACGAGGAAAAACTGTTTAAATGACCATACGTAGTTCGATGTCCAGAGGGAACAACTAAACGAATAAAATTTGGCTGAAAAAATATACAACAAATTCCTGAAGAATTATGGAATCACGAATGCCTATTTTCAGGAAGGGCGATTTTAAAAATTAGACCTGGATTTTATGTCATTATCTGGAATGACAAGATTAAGAAAATTAACCAAGAAACGTGATAGTACTCAATAGAATATGAATAAACTCAAATTTTTCACTGCATGAAAACATAATATAAGGAGAAAGTACAATTTGATCAGAAAAGAAATAGAAAATCAAGTCACCCTTTCAATACCCCACGATATACTACTATTAGAGCAATCTTTCGGGAAATTAGCAGACCACTCAAACACTCGTCTGTTTTTTAAAGGGGCTCAGTCACGGTTAAACGGTTTGAAAAGTTTAGCTAAACTTTTCAAATTCGTTGTTTGCAATCCGTGACAATCTTCGCCATCCTTAACCATCCTTGTCCCTTTATGGTTTATTATTATCTCTTTGATGTTTTTCTATCTTTATAAAGTGTTATTTTCAGGTTTCCTTCAATTTAACGGTAATTTAGTCGATGCTCATAATAACTCAAAATACCGGAACTGAGCCCCTTTAATTTCCAATGATCTCTCTAGTACAGTAGTCATAACGTTTTCATACTTCAGCTCTTGACTGTATACTACAACTATTACAACTACTATTTCAACTTCAACTACAGCTTCAACTACTACTACCAGGATCTAACTCGTCACGTTCCTTTTAAGGACGTTCGCGTCAAAATTTTCTAACATTAGTTTTTTTCTGAAAATTTTACCATTGAAAGATGATGAGTTAGTGATGTCAGAATTGTAAAAAAATGGAGAGTCACTGACTTCGTTTTGGAGAGAAGATGCCAGGAAGAACAACTAAATCTGACTAAATCGGGCTTCGTTAGCGAAGAAGGCCACGGTGGCTGCAAGTCCCAAAATATTGCAATTAGAGCTTTGAAGTGAAGTGTTCTCTGCTAAATATGGTTTAAATGGACTTATGAAGCGAATTTAGTCAACTGTTGAGGATCCTCAAAGAACAATTTCGAAATTAGCGACAATAGTTTAACGCGCCTTGCAGCCGCAAGATGGCAAGATTCCAAGTCCCGTGGACAGAGATCTTAAAATTTTTTTAACTTCCCACATTGATTGTTTGTTCATTTTTGGACAATGCGGAGATAATTGTAAATAAAATCTGTTTCTGAAAAGAAAAGTAGGGATCACCGAACGTCCAGCATCGTTAAATCCAAGCAAAGCTATAGCAATGGCCATCTGCCCTATCATTGTTCATTTTAGTACATAGCGCGCGCGCTCAAAGCATGACGTGGCAGATAAATTTGCGCGCGCTGTAAGGATGCACAGTAACAATTGGCGCAAACGTCCTCAAAAGGAACGTGACGAGTTAGATCCTGGTAGTAGTAGTTGAAGCTGTAGTTGAAGTTGAAATAGTAGTTGTAATAGTTGTAGTATACAGTCAAGAGCTGAAGTATGAAAACGTTATGACTACTGTACTAGAGAGATCATTGGAAATTAAAGGGGCTCAGTTCCGGTATTTTGAGTTATTATGAGCATCGACTAAATTACCGTTAAATTGAAGGAAACCTGAAAATAACACTTTATAAAGATAGAAAAACATCAAAGAGATAATAATAAACCATAAAGGGACAAGGATGGTTAAGGATGGCGAAGATTGTCACGGATTGCAAACAACGAATTTGAAAAGTTTAGCTAAACTTTTCAAACCGTTTAACCGTGACTGAGCCCCTTTAAAAAACAGACGAGTGTTTGAGTGGTCTGCTAATTTCCCGAAAGATTGCTCTAATAGTAGTATATCGTGGGGTATTGAAAGGGTGACTTGATTTTCTATTTCTTTTCTGATCAAATTGTACTTTCTCCTTATATTATGTTTTCATGCAGTGAAAAATTTGAGTTTATTCATATTCTATTGAGTACTATCACGTTTCTTGGTTAATTTTCTTAATCTTGTCATTCCAGATAATGACATAAAATCCAGGTCTAATTTTTAAAATCGCCCTTCCTGAAAATAGGCATTCGTGATTCCATAATTCTTCAGGAATTTGTTGTATATTTTTTCAGCCAAATTTTATTCGTTTAGTTGTTCCCTCTGGACATCGAACTACGTATGGTCATTTAAACAGTTTTTCCTCGTTCACACTTCCCACAAAAGTGGAAGGAAATGTGAACATAACACAAATAGCACTATGGTATCTCTTTGAACATGTTAACACTTTTTGCTATTCATTTACAG
>JAHPZR010024032.1:27500-30000 GCA_019787425.1 Platygyra sinensis
AATGCAATTGATTGTGAATTCTCATGCAAACTGTGTTATTGGAAGTCTTTTGTTGAAAAAGGATTGTCCAGAAATGTTAATGACTGTCGTTTCGTGACAACGAATTTTATTTCAACTAAAATGAAAATACGTTTTCAGCCAATGGAAGTCAATAGAAGCTATTGTTTATCTTTTGATGACTTTGCCTCTTTACGCGCAGATGATGGTTATATTGGTGTTACAAATGTAATGAGATTGTATTGACCCTAATGAAAAAAATTGGACACAGACGAATAGACATTTTCTGTAAATGAACAGCTAAAGGTGTAAACTCGAGAGCACGTACAGAAAATGATATGGACTAGGCGAGTTCTGAATTTGAGAAAGGCCAACCTACGAAGTTGGGATTGTGCAAATTGTTTTGTTAGTGATTATTTCCCTCGCTTCGCCTGGGGAAACTTTGAGGGTCTTGGGGAAACAAAACTCACTGTTTCCGTTGGGGCCAGTCATTAAGTGCTTATCATGTGATCAATGGCCTTAATCGTTGCATAAGTAATTAACCATAAGTATCACCACAGCAGATTCAGTCATTCTAAACTTGTTTTATTTGTCCAACACCAACAAAAGTAAAATATAGTGAAAGGTATAACCGATTATTAAAGATAACACCAATGATGTTCAAAGCGATTCCGTGGATTCGAACATAATCTCCTCTAATCAACCCGTTATGTTATTTCCAAAGCTGTGTTTACCCAACCCTCATTCACAGCAATAGAAAGTAAACCATATGTGTTCCCTGGCCGATCTGTTTACGGTGGATCTGCAAGAACAATGACAATGAGTTAAGTATTTCTCAACATCTCGTAGCATCATTGAGTGATCACTCTTAGCCCCCGTTTAGTTATCACTGGAGCTTATTTCTTATGTCGTTACCAAAGAGAAACTACTATAAATTCGTAAGCAGCACATATACATAACTCATACCTTATAAAAAAGATCTTCATATATTTCCAAAACACTACAATATACACCACAGTTAATAGAGGGGTATCGTTATGAAACCCAACAAATTGCTTTGTTGTGTGTTTTTGTTCTCTTTTTTGCCTTTCACCGTGCAAAAAACACAATAGTTGTCTCGTACTGAAGAACTAACCAATAGAAACGTGTTGGTTTCGTAAATCTGCATAGTGTATGAGCGCAAAACAAAAGATTGTGCACTGTCGCGGCCCTCCAACTTAAATCTTGACATCTTTGTTTACTTCTTTGATGTTTGTGTTCCTCACAACCAGTCCCCTCTATTAACTATGACTAAACAACAAATTACAATCTGATAGTTTCAACACTGTCCAAGCCACTGACATTTTCATAGTGTGTGAGCGCAAAACAAAAGATTGTGCACTGTCGTGGCCCTTCAACATAAATCTTGGCATCTTTGTTTACATCTTTGATCTATCTTTGATCTTTGTGGTACTTCATAACCAGTCCCCTCTATTGACTATGACTTAACAACAAATTACAATCAGATAGTTTCAATACTGTCCACGCCACGACATTTTCTTTCCCCAGCGGTCCACGATACCCCTGGGGTACTCTCCACAGTTTTTGGTAGGGGTGTGCGGCCCCTTGTGGAGCAGTGTCAAATTTTAAGCAAATTTTGATTTCAGACCTCCACAGAAAAAGTGAGTTCGTGTAACATCAAGGTACAAAAACACACAGTAACGTTTTCTTGATTGTACAAAGAACTGGTAGATTTTGAGAAAGATCTATCTCGCTTCAACAAGGCATCATTGGATATACAGTATAAATAGCTTTTCAAAAATTTGTAACCGTTATTCTTTTGAAAATGTATGTTGACTAGCATACGAAACGTCAAGATTATAAAATGAAAGTTTTCAATATGTTTATCACCGCTGTGTGTTTTATCTTTTTAATCAAGTCACGATGGCCGAAGACCAAGAGTTTATATGATACTGTTTTTGAGCGGTATTGCCAAACGATGTTGAAAGTGGTTAGAGATTTTGAGAAAATCTATCTCGCTTCAACAAGGCATCATTGGATATACAGTATAAGTAGCTTTTCAAAAATTTGTAACCGTTATTCTTTTGAAAATGTATGTTGACTAGCATACGAAACGTCAAGATTATAAAATGAAAGTTTTCAATATGTTTATCACCGCTGTGTGTTTTATCTTTTTAATCAAGTTACGATGGCCGAAGACCAAGAGTTTATATGATACTGTTTTTGAGCGGTATGGCCAAACGACGTTGAAAGTGGTTAGAGATTTTGAGAAAGATCTATCTCGCTTCAACAAGGCATCATTGGATATACAGTATAAATAGCTTTTCAAAAATTTGTAATCGTTATTCTTTTGAAAATGTATGTTGACTAACATACGAAACGTCAAGATTATAAAATGAAAGTTTTCAATATGTTTATCACCGCTGTGTGTTTTATCTTTTTAATCATGGTATGGTCTAGTTTGTACCTCCAAATCTGGTTTGGCAGGATCTTGTTTCACCTC
>JAHPZR010024032.1:35000-42500 GCA_019787425.1 Platygyra sinensis
CCTCGATATAACGAACCCTCGATTTAACGAACAAATTTGGCCGGTCCCCAGCGACTTCGTTAGATCGAGGTTCCGCTGTACTTTGTTTATTAAGTTTCGTCCCGGTCACCGGGCTGGAGTGTTCATATGGGAAAATTTCATCCCGGTTACCGAGATCTTGGTCGCAAAAAACGAGTTCTCGGTAACCGGGCCAGCCCGGCCTCTCATATGAACACATCGATATTTTTACAAAGAAAAAAATGACGAGGCGAGATCTCGGAAGCCGAGCCAGCCCGGTTGACCGGGTTCATATGAAGAGGCCCTCAGTCAACTCTCTGTATTTCGTCGATTAAACGGAAAGCAAAAGTAATCGTTCCAATGTACTTTGGGACTAAAACGTCCAAGTTTTGTCTCAGAATCATTTCTTTTTCGTCGCTGGAGTCAGAGTTGAGTTTCGATTCGGATTCCGAAATAAATTCGATCGAGCACGTTCGACAACTGTGAACTCACTGCTTAGAGTTTAGAGAGCAATTTACATTATTTCAAGCGACGAAGGGGAAGAGTTCTTTACGGACGAGCTGCTTGTATGTCAGAAATGGAAAGTTAGATACTAAGTGGAGGAGCAGGCAAACGAAAAGCAGTAAAGACAAGTCAAGGACTGCTTTAAATGGTAATTTCGTCATCTAAACACAAGATTCTTGGCACGCGTGTTTATGGCCCAGTGTCCTTAGTAAGAATTATTTTTTCAAGGTATGGTTGTTCTATTAAATCCAGTTTGTGTTTTACTTTCTGTTGAATGCTTCAAGTTTATAAGAGCGACGTAAGTGTTGCAGTTTTCGAGACTTGATGACCTCCCAAACACTGGCTTCGATCGGACGACTGAAAATTGTCCTGTTTGGACCTGAATTTTCTAAAGCCGCCGGAAGCAAGGCGGAAGGAAACATTTCATACAATTACCAATTTCACATTGTCTACCGTTTTAAGTCATAACTCCAAATAACCAAAGTAAATTTTTCTCAAAGTCTGTAGTGAAATTCGTCGGATATGTTACAGGTCCGCAGTCCGCAGTCCGCAGTCCGCAGTCCACGATTCCCACCGAGGTCAAAAGATTTTTTCTTTACCTCGTGTGGTTCCCTGATTCCCTTTACTAGGGCTAACGCCCAGTGGGTTATTCATGGGTTCAATTAGCACTTAAATTTACACTTCAGAGTTAATTCTCTGTTCCACCATTTGTGTTCATAGTGCTACGCGGCACAACATTTATATGTATTTACATATCAGTCAGATATCGGTAGTAACGCTTCTTGATCGTGAGCGATCACACAGCTTTGCCGGTTATGTTATAAATACTGCGGGATTGGAAGATAGAGGTTGTTGGTAGTATTTCTACAAATTGCTGGTTAGCTTTAAGAAGAAAATTTATGAAAATAGCGTTTTGAAGTCTGCAGAACAAACTCTAGTGAGAGTTGTTCAATGGTTCTCACCAAGGCAGACTGAGTTCGCTTGATTCGGTTCGACAAAATCAACCATCGTTTACGATTTTATTGTACCGTTAGCCGATCATTGCCATTAATTTGTACAGTAAATCTTTCTGAAAATCTGGGATATTGCTGCAACAATCGATATCACGAAGGCGTTTCTGTGTACTTTTCGAATGTGCATTGCACCATCCTCCAGCAAATGAGAGGACTCGAGATATCCAACTTTCCTGGATAGACGTCACGACAGCCGCTGGACCAATTACCCGCAAACTCGGTCGCGAAACAAAATGGTGTTGTTTTGAAGCTATTTTCGAGATTTCGCCGTCGGCGCGCAGAAAAATCGAGGATTTAACCGAATCCACAACTTTTTTCGCAGTAGCATCTCAAATAACAAGTAGATTCGTTTAAGCGGAAAAAAAAAATAGAGGCTAGGTGCATCACTTTAACATTTGGTTTTTGTTTTCTTATTAGAAAACAGATAAAACCCCGCCATGTTGCCGTGCTCTTCTTTAATAACAAATAACAGAAGGCGTCAAAATGTGGAAAGAACATCACAGACACTCTCGGCCATCTTCTCCACAGGGAGCACACAATCTTGCTGAGTAGGGAGAGAGTAAATAAAGGAACGAAAAAAAATGAATAGTCTACCTTTGTCTCCTACAGCCATCTATTTAGCTTATGCAATTTTGCTGGGAAAATCGCTGCTTACAAAACCTCTGTAACACTGTTGCGCTAAGCTCGTACCCAAGCCTTTCCGCGCTCAGCAAAAAGAATTTTGGTTTGTATACAACCAAAGCAAATTTTGTTTTGCTGAGCGCGAAAAGGCCTGGGTTCGAGTTTAGCGCTACAGTGTTATGCAGGATTTGTAAGCAGCGGTTTTCCCAGCAAAATCGTGTAAGCTAAAGAGATGACAGAGATGACAAGAGGAGACAAAGGTAAACTGCTCATTCTTTTTGTTCCTTTATTTACTCTCTCTCTTCTCAGAAAGATTGTGTGCTCCCCGTGTCTTCTCTCGTGCCACGTTTTTGATGTGCCAGATTTCGACGTCATCCGTGATGAATTAACAAACAAACGCTCGGCAACATGGAATATATTTGTAAAATATTTGACGACATACTGCCGATTTTTTTCTTCATACCTGTGCATGGCTTCCCTTTACACTTCTTGCTCTCCTTAGATTTTCCTGGACAATTCTTTCCGTTCTCGGACGGGGGTGGGTTGGTGCATGTGCGGGATCGGTATTTCCTGCCCCGACCACAGGGCTTGTTACATTCACCAAACTCTGACCAATCACTCCAACCACCATCAACTGAGAAGATATAATAATACGTCAATCAATCAATCAATCAATCAATCAATCAATCAATCAATCAATCAACCAATCAATCAATCAATCAATCAATCAATCAATTAATCATCCAATAATAATAATAATAATAATAATAATAATAATAATAATAATATTAATAGTAAGATATTTATAGAGCGCCATTTCCCATGAGTCCAAAGGCGCCATTTACAAAGTCAAAGTTAAAAATAGTTTTAAAAAAATGGTTAAAAATAGATAAAAAATAGTTTAAAATAGTTAGTTAGGTTATAGAACACCAAAATAATTTCATAAATCTAAAAAGCCCGTATAAAAAGAGCAGTTTTAAGCCGTCTTTTTAAAATGTCAAGTGATCCAGCATTCCTAATATGCTGAGGAAGACCGTTCCAACAACAACAAAGCACGACGGCCATAACTATTTTAAACGCAGGGACCACAAGTAGATTCTTCTTTTAAGACCTAAGGTCGCGTGATGGATGGTAGATTTTGAGAAGATCTTTAATGTAGGTAGGTGCGAGACCATGAAGAGCCTTGCAGTTAATGGTAAGTATTTTAAATTCAATGCGGAGATTAATCGGAAGCCAATGGAGATTTTTAAGAACAGGTGTAATGTGGCAGGACTTTGGTGAAACAGTAACAACACGAGCAGCTGCATTCTGAACACGTTGAAGCCTTTTAATCAGGTACTTAGAGAGTTGCAGTAATCAATCAATCAATCAATCAATCAATCAATCAATCAATCAATCAATCAATCAATCAATCAATCAATCAATCAGTCAATCAGTCAGTCAATTAAAAGGCCATTTTCAGTTATCTTGTGCCTCTGTTTCAAAACGAGTCTTCTCGCAAAACCTTTCATATGAAAATGAATTTGATTTGCATGAAAATGAACATGTAGGCGTAACACATTTCAATATTAAGAGTTTAGCAAGAGCAATCAGTTATTTTGACGTGATATAGAGTAATGCTGTCAAAACCAAAATTCTTCGACGCTTTCTTGAGATCTATATGCAGGCAAAGTAAAACAATTTTTTTTTAGAAAATATCGTTAGTTGTTAACCAATAATGCTTACAATGAAAAAGCTGTTTCTTTTTCCATCGTATTTCGATCTCCAAATGATACGTGTTGATTTGACATTACCACCAGAGTCAGGGAATATTACTCATATGTGGATTATCCCCACAACTATGAGGCTGGATGAAGAAAGATCATGAGAGTAAAAATTCGAAATCTGCATTATGTGTATTATAAGATAGTCTAGCGCCTAAAATATTACCTGCGCAAGAATTAGTGTTGCAGCTTTTTGCCTCCAGGTTGTCTCCAACACAACACGCGCCACCATTGGACGGAGGGGGATTAGTACAGGTTCTTCTTCGCGTCATGATGCCGCCGTCACACTTTGCGCTGCACTCGCTCCAGTCTCCAAAGTCACTCCATTGCCCGTCCACTGCACAACAACAAATGTTAACAACACAAATCTAATCAAACAGAGACAATGCTAATTTAATTACCTTTAATTTAATTTGCTGGAATATTCCGTGCAAAACATTTGAGGAGGTACGCGCGCGCTCGCGGAAAACTAACTGGGGAAATTTGAAAGCTTCCATTCCAATAACAAAAACGGAAACTTCATCGGCCGCTATTACTACTCGGAGTATTGCTCCTGTAGCATTCTGTTTTAGAGAAAGCCAGTATTAGAGATACCTACTTTTTCTTTTAGATTGTTTAGTTTTTCCGATACATAGCAAATCAAAGGAAACTATGAAGAAGTCATGGATGCATGGTCTGCATACATTTTCTTGATCTAGAATTTAATAGCTTTTAGTGGTTAATTTCTGAAATAACTTTTTGAAAGCTCAGTACATGTACAGTGTGACTAGCCGAGTAAACAAACCTCAAATTACAGGCTGTTTATACAGACTGCTTGTAAGTTTTAAAATAAAATGTATTAATTAATTTTGATTAGCACTGGAAAATAAATGTTATTAAATTAACTTGCACACGGAGTGTCAATTGATTTCTACAGTCTGTTGCACAAGTACACGAGAGTCTACACCGACTTCCATCCCTCTCAGTTTAAACAAAGGGGCTCACCTCCAAATATGGTGTGAGTAGGATGAGAAAATTTTTGGACGTGACAAAATAACGAGGAGAGAGAGTTTTTCTAGAGTTCGATGTGAGAACGGCTCAATTGTAATCTGAAAAAAAAATGGAGAAGACGAACAAAAGAGAGAGAGTTTTCTAAAATTCATGATTGTGCGTTCTATGTGCCGTTGAAAGAATGGCTGACAAGGAAGCCATTAAATGAGAGTTCACCAAAATCACCAGTCTCAAATTGATACCCAGTCAGTGTTGTTGGTTATAATATGTATAATATCAGTGAGTCAGCAGTGCATTTTGGGTTAAGGTAATTTGGTTGTGGTGCTTCTTAAGTAAATATTCGAGTGCTGCATTATGAAAAGGCTGTATCACAATTGTGCAGAAAGTATGTCACATGAATTTGACATTATTCCTGATAGGAATAATTTATTTTAAGACAATAAACTTAAGAATGCCTAGAACATTTTTCACGATTTAACTTTAGATGGTCACGAGTATTACAAGGGATCCACTGTAATTGGCTAGGCTACAGTGGTCTCCCTGCCAAGTAATAATAAGAGATATGTATACAAAAGTAATAGTACTTAAGCAAAGTTGAATAAACAAATAAATAAATAAATAAATAAATAAATAAATAAATAAATAAATAAATAAATAAATAAATAAAACATATCTCAACCATGAACAACATGATTTAGCTAATCGGTAAATGAGAATAGAGAGAGGTTTTTTTCTGCAAATATTTCACTGTATAAGAATCAAGTTAAACCGTTTTCAGCATCCTGTCAAAAAGGGCTATTTGAAAAAGTTTAGTTGAAAATGACACTGCCATATAAAGTTCACCGTGAGTCAACTATTGTAGTCCCCTCAGCTTGATGCAATACAAATTCAATATTTTATTGCAGACTATAACAATATTCCTGTCTTGGCAATTGCTTATGTTCATTTCACTAGCAATGCAGTATTTCGGAAAAACGGTTGTCGACAGATACAATTAATATCTAGCTCAAGTTTTTATTCCGTTTGTCTACATATCTGGTTTCTAGAAAAAAAAATTATAAGATTATACATACATCACCAGCCATTATATCTATTTGTCATGCATGGCTTGTGTTTGCGATGATTGGACAGCAAATCTTCACAAAAAGTAGATCTACACAGTCTCATGAATGCTAATTTGTATATCCATCACTCAAATTTTAAGGTACGTATATTTACTGTATCGTGGATGCTGACTTGTATACCATTCATGAAGAAATGCTTATTCTGGTTGAACGGCATAGAATACAGAATGAATGTAGTGTAAACAACAACAAAGTTAAAAGATTAGGCAATTTGAATTTTTTGCTTGAGGTAAGCTTATTTTAAAAGACAAAATAATTAAATCACGGGTTTCGAATTTAAGATACGAGCACTGCCAGAATTTCAATCTGTACATAAAACAATACGGGCACCGCCAGAATTTCGATCTGTACAAAAAATAATACAATGCAGAAACAGGCTACAAAGCGAGTGGAAACCATCACATTTAAGATAAGATCACCGCCAGATCTTCAATCTGTGCATAAAACAATACAATGCAGAAACAGGCTATACAAAGCGAGTGGAAACCGTCAAATTCTCTAGCCAAGAAAAGAGCTATGGTCACGTCTAGTGAAAGACATGTATCAATTCCCTGACCTCGCCGGCTACGCTGTTGTAACTGATACATCAACTCAGCTTTCATCTACGAGCAAATTGCTAAAGGCAAATTACTAATTACTTCCAAGTTCTTTTTTTGACAATACAAAATACATTTAGAAAAGATACGTCAGGAGCCCATTACTAGGAGCCTACAACTTCCATAATAAGCCAATGCAACGGCATTTGTACAGACCAGTCTATTTTTAGATATTTTTCTCGCGAAATAGGTCAGTTCCAGTCTACATGAGCACGCTTCCAGGCTTCGGTAGGGATAAAACAGTGCGGCCTCACGTGAACATGTCGATATCATGTCGACATTTCAACATTAGTTCGTGCTTGTGATTGCAATTGGTTTCTGAGGTTCCTGTGGGGATCTGAGTTCGAGATAAATTCAACTAAAAATAGATCGGTCTGTGAAAATGCCGTGACAGGAATATGGGGTAGTTGCAGGCTCCTAGTGATGGGCTCCTGGAGAGGTGTACTGCATGCTGCTTCTTACTCTTACTTTTGTTACTTCTTTATTATGCATGTAGATAGCTCCGTATATCAAACAACCACAAAGAGGGCAGATAGATATTTATCCATTTCTCTTCTTATCAAAATAATTACAACATATTTACAAAAGCGAAACACAAGAAGCAAAATGGTTGCTCTCCACTTTGGAGGGTTCAAAGAAACTCGTATCCAGGATCTCAATGGAGTAGCAGGGGGGGGGGGGGGGGGGGGGAGTAGAAACCGTAGATATGCAACAGCCTAACGGGTCATCTGACTAGTATGAATACTTTACCCACCTATGCTTATATGAACAAGAGTCTTTTGAATCTCGCTTTACACTAAACATCCGATCTATACGAGATATTTGGCTAATGGATATGCCTATAATATTGTCCTTGCAATTTAATGAAAACAACGTAGAATTTATAAATGAG
>JAHPZR010024033.1:0-21850 GCA_019787425.1 Platygyra sinensis
AAATTGACTGAATAAACAGTAAGTTTCAAGTGAAGAATGATCATCACAGTTAATTTTCCAATTTAAGCAATTGGAAAGAAGAAGCCTGAAAAAAATCAGGGCTTCAACGGGATTCGAACCCGTGACCTCCGCGATACCGGTGCGATGCTCTACCAACTGAGCTATGAAGCCACACATTGGGAGCGAGGTCAATTTATTGAGTTCATATCACCCGTGAGGAATGAAATGATGTGAAGTATATGAAATAATTTATATTTGAACTGCGGTTGTAGATGCAAGTGAAGAATGATCATCGCAGTTAATTGATCATTCTTCACTTGCATCTACAACCGCAGTTCAAATATGAATTATTTCATATACTTCACATCAAACAGTAAGTTTCGTAAGTGTAGAATTAGGAAAACATGTGCCGGGACCCAGGATTATTCAGAACTCATGCAAGCGAGCAGTTGTGATGCAATTATTGAAAACAACGTCAAATAAATGATAATCGTGAAAGAAATAACGAACAGAATCAACTGAGCTATCTCGGCAAGTGTGCACGACTTCCTAATCTATAAACGCCATGGTCTTGTGTTAAGATCCCCGGCCATAAATATGTGTGCAGTGATAGAAATTTACTGACAGGCCCTTTGGACGACCCATAGATGCAAGGTGGTACAAAATGGGTCATACTGTGACGTAAGTTATACACTGGCACTTTCAAAACACTGTGTACCTTACGTTTACGCATGGCTGATTCTGTACCAAGTGACCGGGTGGTACAAATGTAAGTCTTCGCTTCTGCTCCTCGCGAATCTTTTTTTCATTCAGTTGTAGAGCTCAGGTAAACAACGCTCATGCATGCTTTACCGTATTTACCAATTTTTGCAAAACACGTTCCCTGGGAACAAGGTTACCGATTTTGTCCTTCGTCGATTTTTGCAGATTACTTTTATAGATATAAGGGACTGGTCAAAAGTACAGGGGGGGGGGGGGGTGGGCCGGAGCATTTCGAAATGTGACGGTTAGAAAACACATGACCCACCCTTCCATTTGGCACAAAACTGAGTGACCCACCCCTAGATGAAGGCTGAAAATCGCCTGACCCACCCCCCCCCCCACCCCCATAGGACATGACATTTTTGGATGCATAATCAGAAAAAAAATCACATTTTGTGGATGGAATTGTGGTATTATTATTTGCATTTTAGATATATTTCTTACCAATAATACAAAATTATGCAAAAATAATGTTGCTTAAAGTCATGACTGTAAACTCTAAGGAAACTTGACCATTTACTTTTCTCACTAGGCCTCAAGGCATGTAAAGCAGTGATCCCTCTAGAAAACAGTTGTAGTGAGTCTTGGGAGTAGTATGGCCAGACAACTCCCAGATCCTTGTGCATTTAACCGTACCCTTGGGGACAAATAGCATGTAGACCCAATACAAGGCAAAAGCCAAAAAGTTAGGAGCCCAACAAGTAATGTTTTGGGAGCTACTGCAAAAACTTAGGAGCCCAAAGGACTTTCTTGGGTGCCCCAGGCTGCCGGGCTCCTGTTAGGCAGCACCCTTGCCCAATATCATGTCAACTCTTCGGTCTTCGGCATGATATCTTGATTAAAATTACATCACCAGTGATTGTGTTATATTTTTAATCATGTAGACACAAGGTGGTCATTCTTGAATACCAGCACACCGAGTGCAGTATTATGAATATTTCTGCCCTGGGACTCCTTGATCAATCCGTTAACTTTTGTACAGATTTTACAATACATAAGTTATCACCTCCATTGTACACCAGCCAAGTGTACTTTTTCAAATACAGCTTGAAAAGTTTTTGTCCTGAAAGGAGTTAACAAACAATAAAAGGAAGTGACACACTCGAACACCAACCCACAGTCTGTCAAGTGCCTTACGCATAGCCAATAGCTCCCACATGTGTTGTGTGGAGCTGGGGCTTTAATGAAGGGGTGCTTTGCACCCGACTTAGCAGTAAAGGGCAGCCTACATAGGGCTCTTAGTCCTATTTCTGCCTGTTGGCTATGCCATGCTAATGAGGCCTAATAAGGCGGAAACAGCTGTCGATGGCTGCCACTACCTGGGTAATATGGCTGTACGCATGCCAGACCGTGGGTTGGTGTTTGAGTGTGTCACTTGCTTTAATTGTGCGAAAGGAGTTACCTTTGTTGTAGATTGTGTCAAATGTGTGCCAATTCCCATAAAAAAAACGGGATGACCCACCCCTATGGACAGCTGAAAATTGAACGACCCACCCCTTACCAAGGGTTCAAAAAGTGATGACCCACCCCCTCTCTGCTCCGGCCCACCCCCCCCCCCCCCCCAATACTTTTTGACCAGTCCCTAAACTGCAAAAAAAAAAAAGATATGTCATTGCTTTAGTTTTAACATTTTGTCGACTTTTCCCTAAATGCGATAACTTTTATCCAGTGGACACAGTGGATTATCAGTGTTCAAAGTATGTGTTTTAATCGATCAGTCAGTGAAGATTTCACTGAATATGATACGAGTCAATGTAAACTCACTGGTAGACGTTATTTTGAGATGCCCACGGGAGGCTGAGCTCTGGATGCGTTTAATTGAACTAATTAACAGAAGTGGTAGCCTTTCCATAACTATCACCAAGTCTATTTAATTACTCAGTTAATTCAAAGGGTTCATTTGCTGCTAAGTTTAATAAATGAACACGGTACTAGCCTGTGTAAGGAGATTTGGGAACAAATCCTAACATTGTCAGTGGAAATTATTCTTCTCGTAGTTGATTAACACGAACTCCTCCTCTCTTGCCTTTGTTGTCGGTGTAAATTTCACTTTCTTTGAGTTCTATCTTCAGTCTCTCTCAAAGTAGGGGAGAAGGTACTCACGGCATGGGAGGAAAAAACAGTGTACAAATGGAAACAACGTAGACTCCTAGATAAAAGTATAATATATTCCAAAAAAATGCTCTAAACAATGAGATATTAAAAAAAAAACACGTAAAATAGTGATGGTTATCGACGATGAAAGATAATGAAATGGCCGATTTTAACTTCCTCTGGAAAAGACCCTAACAGACAGACAAACAAACAAATCCTGTGCACCTTTTTAGATAAAAAAACCATAGCGGATACTTCGAATTCTTTTGAGTGATCTGCGCAGTTTTTCTTCTTGGGCGCTATGGAAAGCTTCGGTCATTTTCTTTGAAGGTAAGGTAAGGTAGAAGACGAAATGCACCAATCGGCAGCTGACCACCGTGTTACTCAAGGTAAAGCGTTAGTAGTGGACCTCATAGCCTGATGAAGACCAACAGCAAAACAGTCAATACAGCGTCACTACACTGTGATATTATTATCACTCAAAACAACAACAACAAACAACAACAACAACAAACAAATCATGACCTTTGTGGCTGGTCTAAGAAAAAATTCCAATATCAATAGAAACTTTTCTCTGCCAAGCCCAATTCACATTTGCGCTTAACGCGCTTGCGGACCTAATGATACTGAACAGGTAGTTATTATTGTTGAGCAATTTCCGTTACATAAAGAATGTAGATATAGAAATTCTTTGAGGACTAACTCCACTTCCCTCGTTGAAAGAGAAAAGCTTAATCATGTTAAATTTCAATCATCTAAGGGTGCGTTTCTTTTTAACGATCCAGATCAGGATCAATGATCCAAGACCATTCAAGTCACGATGAATCAAAGGAATTGATTCATCAATTCCTTCGACTCTCCGCGATCCGTGTGACGTGATGCTGGTCCAGTTCTGGCCTCCTCTCTGTCACACAACGCTAGGCACAGTGTGAGCCCGATAATCCCGATCTCTATTTCGTGACGGAAATGGGACTGCCTGACGAAAAATCAAGGGCGGTGTACCTAGCTCCTCGTGACTCACAAGTGCACCGATCAGCCGAAGAAGTCTACTATATATACGCTACATACGTCGCATCTAGCGTCTGCTATTTGAAGAAAAATGTGTTACTTATTGACCCATTCCTACAGAAATCGGTGAAGTAATGACTGCTCTATGAGCCCCGGTCAAGTCGCCAAGGGTAATCGCTGCTGAATTTATCTCGTAGAAAGGCAGGCCGGTTGACTCTCATATTTTGACCACTGTTTAGTTTATATCTGTTACTTGACTCAGTAAGTTTACATAACGTTCGCTCAAATTTTTATTTCAGTTTCGAGGGACTCATATTCTTTGTCTACGACCGAGAGGCTGTGAAAAAAGAAGCAGATCCTCCCGAAAATGCTATCATCTACTCTTCTACCCTCCCTCGGGTAAATGATGAATTTCTTCGTTTTGTTCATACTCACAATGAGTCCATGCATAATGTAAGATTAAAATAGTTTTCAAGGAACTAATGTGCTGATACTGAAGGAGCCCAAAACCCCCAGCAACACTCAGGGTATTCTCTTCTAGGCTAAACTTCAGAATACCCGGCCACTTATTAGCATCTCATTGAATAAGAATAGCAACTATTGTTATATTCCTCGTTCCTCAAAGCACACCGACACATGTAAATGGTGTGGACGGGTATTCTGAAGTTGCTTCCAAAGGCTCTTATTTTCCCCTTCTAATAATTTTCCCATATTTTTTTTCCTTGTTTCAAACAGGAACGTAGCGAACATTAATCATTCCCAGGTCATACTGTCAAGGAAAACTCTTTCACACTTGATTGTTACTGACAAAATACTCTGTTGGTATGCATTATTCTGTGGATTAACAGTGCTCTCTTTACAGGCGTCTATTGAAAGATCGGATTTCTATATGTGGACAACTAATTGAGTGTCACATTTTATGCATGGCTTTATCGGTGTCAGACAGCCCTGTGTAAGCTACAAACAGAGAAAGTGGCAACTGTACATTCTGGCCAGTACACCTTGGTAATGAGTCATGTGACCTTGCTATTCACTGAATATGTTTAGTGTGCATGCTATAGTGCTATTAAAGCCCTGGTCAAACGGACTCGCCGGTGGGTGTGGACAAAATGTGGGGTAGGCCACATGGCCTAGGCCATGGTGTAGGCCATGGCCTACCCTGTGGCCTACCCTATGGCCTACTCTATGGCTTACCGGTGGTCAGATTTTGTAAAACATTAACACGACATTGGTAAGAGTCGACTGAGTACGCTGCATAAACTTCTATCAATCGAACAGGGGCATCCCAAAAGTCACTGACACGATTTTCAATAGGGAACGAAACAATGCAAATCTTACCGCACTCAGGCTAAAACAATCTATTTGTATCTTTCCTTGGTTTCCTGGCATGTACCTTTCTCTGGTTCACATAATAGCTGTTTAAAATACCTTTCTGGACACCACAGAAAATTATATTTTACATGTTACATGCAAAAATCGGGTGATGTTTGTTTGATATCCCTATGTCCTCATGCTAACGGTATCGCGTCTCAGAGAGTTCTCACGTCCTCGTGCCCCACGACTCAGAGATCGACGGCTCAAATTGCCTCTTTTGTGAGTCCCACGACCCCGAGTCCACGCGTCCCCCAGTCCACACGTCCCTGATTCACGAATCCAGCATCACAGTCCCCGTCCCACATTTAGTCACAGCCCACTGTTCACTTCTTATTTACACTAACACTCCACTAAATGTTACAAACTGACAGCCACTTAAATGGATCGTGGCGCCGCCATTTTGGGTAACGCAATATTGGACCTTCTCCTCCCTTTTATTAAAGCTGAGTGCTTGACTCGAGGATACGTTGAAGACAGAGAGAAACAGGGTGTTTTAAGGCTGAGTGCTGTAACATTGGCATATTTTGTTTTGTTCCATCTGACTTTGAAAATCATGTTCGTGACTTTTTAGTATACCCCTATTCGATTGATAGAAGTTTATGCAGCGTACTCAGTCGACTCTTACCAATGTCGTGTTAATGTTTTACAAAATCTGACCACCGGTAAGCCATAGAGTAGGCCATAGGGTAGGCCACAGGGTAGGCCCATGGCCTACACCATGGCCTAGGCCATGTGGCCTACCCCACGGTTTTGTCCACACCCCTCACCGTAGACTTGAGTCTACTTGCGACTCTGTTTTGCCAGATCGTATATGCACCTGTCTTGACTTGCGCTCACTTGGTCACTGGAGATCAAATCTGGATTGCAAGTCAATGCAAGTTTTTGTCAGCCCACCCACCTCAAATCAATGCAAGTTGAGTGACATCAATTTTTGAGTGCAAGTTTCTCTTAAATAGTCAAGAGACAAAAATGGATGATGGTACATTGATTCTCAACACTCAATTTTACATTTGTTTCTGGCAAAGGAGAAAAAGTATTTTCTATTTGACAGTTATTATATTGTTGTTTTTAAACATGGCTGGGCGTACACACACTTTTGGGTTACCGCTCCTGGTATTGAAAAGAATTGGATCTTCAATTTTTGTTGTGTAGTTTTCTAATTTCCAAGTACTTACTCATACATTAATAATAGTCTTGTTTTTTGTGATATGGTGTGTTGTTGATATCGAAAGTGAGATGATGTATATGTCCTGCGTACTGTCATATGAGTGGTTGATGAGACCATGATTAGAGACCTTCAATATCTTCAAATTGTTTTACCAGGCTCAGGTAGAGTAGGATTATGTATGGTGAGTGTTTATTCCTGGTAGGAATAAAAAAATTATGTGTATACTATATAATATTGGAACCTATTTGTCAAATTGTCTGCCTCTCATTCGTTGGACACGTCACATATATTTACAGTGTATAAATTGATGACGTCTGTCTGAATATTGACAATAGAAATTAGCCAATGAGCGTGTGATAATTTGCAGTTATTGTAAAAAAAAGTGTTTTTCACACAATGTCACAGCAGCCATACTCAGTGGCAGAGCTACATGTGCAGCTTCCTAGCGGGAGGGCCTAGGAGAAATCACAGACAAAGAAGAAAAGCCAGCAAGTGCAAGCAAAACGAAACTGCACCTCCCCTCCCTTCCTCACTTCATAGTCTAGGTCTGGATTGGCCACTGGATATTGATGTTCAAAACAATGAGGAGAGTGCCATGTTGGAATACCAATCAATCCTATGGGAGTGGAACCCATTGCTTATGTAAAAACACTTTCTTCTGTTCACATTACACTTTTTATAAGGCAAAGGTTGCCCAACCCGCCACGGAGGATCTATTTTTCCTTCGTCTCGAGTGCCGGGTGCGGGGCATGCAAGCAAGTAATAATTGATGTAATGCAATGAAATACTGTGTTGTGCATGGTGATCATTCAAAAAATTATAAAAACAAGGATTGTTGATGTTAAAATGTGCCTGAAGGAACTGGTGCATGTTGGATGCAAGGTATTGTATTTTGTACATTGCTCTCAGGAAGAAGATAACTGTTTTAGAGCTCTCCTCCCATTCCTCTTGTGTCTGTGGGTACCTTTGGGTTCAATAATTTGCATGGCTGTGGTCATCTTGAGTTGACAATTGTGCATTTCCCATAGTGCCACTCATCACCAGGTATACATCATTGTGGAATTAACACTTATTCACTGAAGTGGCAGGTAAATATCCACCACGATTCACCGACACTGAAGTGAATCAATTGTTTTTATTAGTATATACCACAAAAGCTGAATAACTAGCGGCCAAAAGAGCAACTGTTACTTGTGACAATGTACAAACAAAGCCATTTTGTTTTTTTCAGGCTGCGTGGAGGGAATAATACTGGCTAATCAACTCCAAAGCTAGCCAATCAGCACTGGGCAGAAGAAAGTACTATTCACTTGTGTGGTATATAGTAAATGGATATACATGGATGCGTTGGAGGTAACCCCAGCATTGGATCAGGCTGCATCCTGCCTATGGGTTTGAACACTGAGTGCTTAAAGCTATCAAAAACTGGATAAGCTCGGGCACCTGCAAGATCTTTAGCCTGCTGAAAACTTTACCTTTATGATGGCGGTGATGCTACTTACATGATACAGTTGATAACTGTTAAAAAATAACTAGTGTACAGTATAAGAGCAAGTTTTAAATAGGCTAGTTTCGAAATGTGCAGAAAACAAGAAACAGAGTCGAGGTTCAGGGGAATAATTTGCATTTTCCTTGTTAGTTGAAAACAATGACTTAAAATGTTAAATTCCCCTGAACCTTTGACTCTGTTCTTTTGGTTTAGGCAGAATTCGAAACTAGCCTATTGAGGGTCATAAAACCAAACCAAAACCTGTCTAATCTCTTAACCGTTTAGATCACTCAGCCCAACTCAAGCCATTTTAAAACTATAAAACCAAAACCAATTGAAAAGTAAAGGCGATTTGCATGCTATTAGGGCAAACTGTATTTAAAGCCTACTAGGACGGAATTGTCAAAATTATTTATTAAATAACAAGAAGAAATGAAAGGAATTCTGCTAGTTGTGTAAACTTGCCATTGCCTTGATATTAACAATACGTATGGATGAGGTTTTTGTGATTATCCAGAATAATCAGGTCGATGTAAGGGTTATCTGGCAAAGCCGAGGTTTGAGGCTGATAACCTTTACCGAGACCTTGATTATTCTGGATATCACAAAAACCGAATCTAATAATTGTTTTATTATACATTGATAAACGAAAAAAAAATTGAAGTCATGTATTTTTGCTTCTTCATTGACGGCAAGCAACACAAAGCGCACGAACTTGACATGATTACCCTTCGAAATCATGCACCGCAGTCATACACGACATGATTACCCATGACCTTGAGTGGCCTTGACATGATTATTGTATAATCTGCAGTTATATATGACGTCACAGGTGCTGATTTCGAAAAAATTAACTGTTCAGTAGGTTTTTGGCCAATCAGAAAAGAGTTAGAGAGTTCAATGTATAATAATTACATTTGGCATTCAGTTGAAAACTGCACTAGCAAAATACACTGTAAGCATTATTAGTATTTAACTGAGGGAAATAAATTTACATAGTGAATGATAGTAAACTGCATTGTTTTCCAGATGTGTAATAGCCAGAAGGTCTTCCTGACTTGGATGAATGTCATCTGGGATTGTTATCTGCACTTTGTTCGTCACTATGGTGATTTCCTGCCTGGAGTGTTTGATCCTTTGCCGTTTCTTGATCTGCCCAAAGTATGTGTCACATAATGTTAGTTAACACTTTTCAATATTGTTTAGAAAACTCTCCTAAGAAAATACATGTGCTGATTGGCTAAAAATCCTGTTTCTATAACTCGATGGAGACAGAGCACTATTACGAGCTGTTGACGTAATGATGGCACAAGCAAAGGAGAATTTACATTTTGATAGTCAAAGTTGCAGTTTTCGTTGCAGTGTTTTCTAAAAGAAATAGAAAACATGTTCTCCATGTTTCTATCGAGTTATAGAAACACTCGTGAAAGTTTGGGAGAACTTGAAAAAGCTGTGTTTTTATAATTCAATACACAGAACATGTTTTCTATTTCTTAAATACAACATAGTAACCTGGCCTGTTACTAACTGTGAATGAGGGCCATAATGGAGTATCTTGGCCTGAGTTTGCAGCAGTACAGACTGAGCATAGGGAGATCTGTACCAAAATGACCAAGGTCCAATATTCCCCAGTACAGATCAGGCAAGCTTAGTTAGCTGGGTTAGTAAGTAGTTTTTTATATGGCACTCGGGCATGAGCAAAAAAATGCATGACTTATGACTGTTCCACAGGAACAGTCTGTTCGGCAAAATCAAGGCCAACAAAGAACCGATCACAATGCTTGGATTTACCTTAAGACTACCTTGCCAGATAATACTTTTTAACCCTCGGATGTACAAGGGCAGGGCTAGGTGGATGTTTATCCCCCTTGAGGTTGTTTTGCAATTTTAGGGAGGGATTTATTCTGTGAAGTTAAAACTTTCAGTGACTTGTCACTCATGCCTTGCAAAACTTTGGATGAGTCAGTTTCGTGTCCATATTATTTGATATTACTGTAGATATCCCTTTTCATCAAATTGTTTCATTCTAGCCATCATTTTCTAGTTTAGTTGAGCAACACTGGGAATTACAAATATGAGTATTTTTTTATGGATTTCATTCATCAAGATTAATAGTGAAACCCAAAATGGGGGATCTATTAGGACCAAATGTGATTCATATGATGGTTACCGACATACATGTAGCTAACAAAAACTTTGTACATGTATGCATTGTTGAGGAAATTGAGTGCTATACACCAAATGAAAGAGATTTTCTTCTGTCTATTTCCTGACTTGATTTGTTTTAATCAAGATTTTGGCAAGTTCAGAGATGTCAGAGATATTTAAATTTAATTTATACCTTTTATTTTTAATTTGTGATAACAATAGCAAGTTATGAGTTGTAGTGGATGATCAGATTATGTTTCTTGTTAATAGAGAGTTGCAGCCACATGTTTTACCAAAGCATCGTACATTCTACAAGCCTGCCAACGCAGACAACACATCCTTGGTGGATGCATTCTCTACAGCAACAGGTAACCATTCGTTTTACTTCTTGTTTTAATCACACTGATCTCAGGGCCAATCATTGCGGCCGTAATGTCACAAATCACGTAACTGGTGGAGCGTGAAAAGCAATTTACTCGTCTTGCACATTGTTTTGTTTTCAGTATTCTGTGTACACAGCTGGAACCATCCATAACAGAGAGGCTGCTTCTTCTTAAACCAAATCAGAGAAACGTAAGTAACAGAATACTTTTTAAAAGTTATAGTTTGCGCATTTTGTGTTTGTTTTTCTGTGTTAAGGCTACCGCTCACTAGCCGATTTTTTGTTGCAGAGCTACAGATTTTTTGTCGGGGTTAAATCAGGTTAAAATTTGTCGGGACATCAGCTTGCCGCACACTAGCCGATTTTTTGTCGCGACTAACCGTGTTTAGGCTTGGGGCCAAGTCGATCTCCGCCATGTTTGAAAAGAGGCATGTCCACGTGACTCTCATCACAATTCCTCATTGGTTGAGGTACGCGCGAGCCCCGACAAATTGTCTTGGTCCACCGCACACGAGCCGACAAGGCCGGACAAGACGTTTTGAGATCTAGCACTGTTAGATATCGTCCGACAAGCCCCGATTTTGTCACAGACTTGACTGAATTCACCGCACACTAGCCGACAAGTGAAGATTTTTTGTCAGCCAACAAAAAAACGGCTATTGTGCGGCGGCCTTTAATCTATTCTCAATTTGTCTTTGTAACAACTTAACTGCGTTTTTTTCTGCTATTGTTCTTTTTGATACAGCATCCAGCAAGGCCTGTTAAATCTGGTAAGTTTTATTTTGCTATCAATATAGATAACAAAAAAGAGAGGGAGGAAAAGGGAGGCGTGGTGGCCTCATGGTTAATGCAGTAGACTCCGGAGTGAGCAGTCTAGGTTCGAGCCGTGGACGGGGACATTGTGTTGTGTTCTTGGGCAAGACACTTAACTCTCACAGTGCCTCTCTCCACCCAGGTGTATAAATGGGTCAAACTTAATGCAGGGGGGTAACCCTGCGATGGACTAGTAGTTAGCATCCCGTCCAGGGGGAAGTAGAAATACTCCTAGTCGCTTCATGCTAGAGAAAACAGAATAAGCTCTGGCCTGATGGGCCACAATTGGCTCGTATGCAGACTTTACTTTATAGATAGAAAAACGTGATTTTTGCCAGTTTGCGTCAGGGGGGAACCTTATGCTTAAAGCAATTACTCTCCAAGCATTTATAGTGCTTGTGAAACTTAATATTTGGTGAAATTTTTACCTCGATCAGAGAGTGAACAGACTTTCCCCTGCATGCTGTCATACAGATGAGTGATCCGAGTAGAGAGAATTATGAACCATGGAATAAATGAATGTAAATATTTTTTAAAGCTTGTGATCTACCATTTGGCGTCCGTATCCTGAATGCGTTCCTCACACTGACGGAGTATCAGAACCTTTACGATGCTTTGGCCGAGTCTGCTTACAGACAGCCCTCCTCCAGCCACTCATCCGGGACGTTTCCTGATTTGTACGCGACGTTATCCACGGACAATAGAGACTCGCCGGTCGGGCAGATTAATGAGAGTGATGATAAACAATTGAGCGATCCATCGCCACAAGTCATTAGTGATAATAGAGGTATTGACCCAAGCAAAGGTTTTGGAACAACCAGGCGAGAAGGTACCTTTACGGAAATTCTTGCAAGGGGTGTCCCATCAGCTACGCCAGTGGGCACAGGCGAGAATTCTGGACAGCACACTGATGGCAATTCCGGCATTACGGATGGGAAAAAATCAAAATTACAGTCGCAATTTACAACAGAATCAAGTTTCTCGCTTGGTGTGGACTCTAGCTTTGTTGAACACACCCTGTCAGGCGAAAATGATATCGGCAGTGTTACGACATTAAGGGGAAGAGAAGACAAAAGTAAAAACGAAAATGAAAACATTGAAAGAGAGACCTGCGTGTTCGCTGAGAATAGAGATGAGGAAGATGTTACAGTCAAGAATGAGGACATCACAACGGATCAGACCGAAGCGACAAATTCTACTGCAGTTTTCGACAGCAGTTCTTGCGAGAGTGAATTGTCCAACGATGTTAGCCTCACTATGGACACTATTGATGTGGCAGGGTTAAAAATCGTTGAGCATTCTAGTTCCCAATGCCAAGGACAACAATGTGGGGAAGCAAAGAACGAACGTAAACCTGGTATATCGAGTATTGGCACTACGAGTAATGACTCAAACTGTACATCAACAGAACCATCTGGAATTGATGATATAGAAATTTGTAGTTTAGTGTTGGAAGATTTGATAAGGAAAATTGTTGAAAAACTCGATAAAGAGAATTTTGACTTGAACTCAGAGAGTAGTGGAGGCGTTGTTGGTTTTGCAGCGTGTTGCAAGGCGCGTGCGAATTCGGAAAATTCGTGTTACTGTTCTGATGTTAGCACTGAGCCTTGTAAATCCCTGGAAAATCCTTGTCATGCTCAGGCTAACGAATCTTTCACAAATAGAGTTCATCTTTCTGAAGAGCACGATTTGGGGATGAAAAAAGTAGATTTTCCTCGAGATATTCAAGAAACAGATCCGCCCCAGTCTGGTCGTACTAATGGTGCAGAAACGAGTTTTAAATCGTCACCGAACACTGCAAATTTCGTTAAAAGCGATACGAATCCAAATGGTTTAAGAAATGACTTGATTGCGACTCACCTTGTGATCAACGAAGTGTTCTCGAATGGAAGCTCTCGCTCTGTTGAGCACGATCAGGGGAGGGAGAGAGTCGATGTTCCAGCAGATATTTACACAACTGATCAGCTCAAGTCTGATCGTGGTAATGGCGAAGAAGCCAGTTTCGTTAAGCCACCAAGAACTGCAGGCCTCGCTGAAAATCGCCAACCGATCGATACGAAGCCTGACAAAGATAACAGCTCTAGAACTGAATTGATCAAGACTCCTATAGTTTGTGATTCCTTTTCAGTTCGCAATCTTAACGTAGGGTCTGAGAAGTTTCTGGAAAAATCCTTTGTTTGCGTGGGTACTTGTACCGATGCGAAAATTTCAGGATGTGAGGTCAATATATCGACTCTACCTTCAAATCCCGTGGATGCCATAGCATCGTTCATCCTAGGTGAATCTGATACTGAGATTTTTGTTGCAAACGGTCGCGAAGCTTCGTCTGAAGGGTTAGAGGTGCCTGTTGACCAGGCGCTGGAAGAGGTGGAGGAGGAGGAAGAGGAGGAGAAGGAGAAAGAGAAGGAGAAGGAGCAGGAGGAACAGGAGTCGTCGGAGTGGTTCGAACCACCGCTGGGCGACGTCCATGCGTCCTCACTCGCGGAAGTGGAGGGTGAAGGAGAATTGTTGTTCGAAGAGGAAGGTGGAGGAGAAGTCGTAAATCAAGTAAGTAGTTCGTTTAATTTGTCGTGAGTCATCACTTATTCATGCAAAAGACGTATTATATCAAGCACGACAAGCAGTGTCTCATCGCATTTTCCCAAACACCGAGAAGAGAGTTGAAAATCAAACGCGCATGCAGCGGAGGGTAGTCGAACCTCCATTAAGTGGCTTCTCTCAGGGACGAGACACCTGGCCGCTTTATAGAGGTTCACCCGAAAACAGCGTTGGGCGTGGCTCAGTTTTCAGTTCACCGAATATTAAGTAACAAATTATGCAAGTACAGAAAAGTAGAACAATGATGGTTATAATGTGGTCCATAACGTCAACAAAAGCAAACGGAACATTTATGTCTACAGACGCGACATGTCTGTCAACTCAACACTGGCTCGTGTGCTGTGCAAACAAACTAAAACGCTTCGCGACTTTGTTTTGTGATTGTTCTAATTAAATTCGGCTGAAAATGTGCTTTTACACTATTCCGGCGACATTGCCTTTTGTTACCTTCATCTTGCTAAAACAGTCCAACCTCAAATCTTCCTGGCCGTTTAATAGAGGTATAAAACAAAACAAAATGACCCTTGGGAGGCGAGTAGCTGGCCGCGGCCGCTTAATAGAGGTGGCCGTTGAATAGAGGTTTTTTTCTATTACACTACAGTGTATAGCTGACAATTTTTCCGGGACTTTGACCGCTGTCCGCCAAATAAAGGTTAGCTGCTTAATAGAGGTTCGACTGTGTTTTTGAGGAACTTCGAGGTGTTTGTAAACGCGAAAGAATGCTGTCTTGAGTTAAACTATCAAGCGAAAACGTAGAAATAAAATTGTAACAATCCATGCTTATTAAGATCACATATTACTAAGGAACAGCCTTCTTTAAATTCCCAAGTTAAACATCTTAATTTATCCCTCTCATACTATTTAGTTTGTGTTATTATAGTGTACGTTGTCACTTTTTCCTTTTCGCACCTTGGTCCTAAATTTATGTTATTTTCATAACAAATTGTTAAACTATTTATTGCTCATTTTCAGTAGACCATTTTGCAGTTGTCTGTTCTGTGACCTGGCAATTGAATGGCTGCTTTTGTTGTTTAAATCAATTCTGACTAGTTGGCTTTTAAAAATAGTCGTCGATGTCGTTGCGCCCTCTTTAACGTGTATTTTTATTCAATCACTACTGATTGGAATCTATCACCTATCTTTAAGAATTAATCCAAGACTGTCTAAAACAATTTACGGCCTATATTCGTTTTACCTGCTGTGGCCAAAATATTTGAAAAAATTATCTATGACCAACTACGCAATTATTTAAATGTAAATGATTTATTAACCAGTTGCCAGTCTGACTCTCACTTTGTTCACCGTACACTCACTGCCTTGTTGGAGACAAGCAACTCTTCTCGGTAGTTGGATATCCCGACGTATCTCCTGTTTGATATATTACTTCTCTCACATCATAGGTGGAGAGCTTAAGTCACGTCAACCTGTATGTTCAAGCACACTCTAACGTTGTCCTCATTCTTCTGACCGAGGAGGGCCTGAACAATGACTGCAACAGCATAAAAGCTCTGGTAAGATAGACATGATAGGGAGGCGCGGCGGCCTCATGGTTAGTGCGCTGGTCTCAGGATCGAGCGGTCCTGGTTCGAGCCCTGGCCGGGCACATTGCGTTTTGTTCTAGGACAAGACAAGTGCCTCTCTCCACCCAGGTGTACAAATGGGAACCGGAGAATTTAGTGCTGGGGTTAACCCTGCGATGGACTAGCATCCCATCCTGGGGGAGATGAAATACTCCTAGTCATTTCAGGCAACAGAAACATGAGATAAACCCCGGCCCGATGGGACACTCGACTCCTTCGTAGACCTTACCTTTTTATGTGTACATATGGGGAACTCGTGCCTTTGTTTCTGTTACCACTGCCCTGGAAACATCATTGTTTTGTTTTGCTATTGAGTATTCATTTTTTGTAGTAACATGTATCTCATTGGCTTCGAGCATATGTGACTGTTAACTGCCACTTAACTCGCACTGAATGGACGTGAGTCATCACGATCAATTCCCTTACAACCTCTACTTAAAAAGAGACTGATATCAGACTGATATCAGTCTGATATGAGACTAATATCAGACTGACATCAAACTGATATCAGAATGATCAATTCTCAATCAGACTAGAGCAGTTTTCTCGGCACACATCCTGATACATACGGAAAAAAATCCAGTCGTAACACGAGGCTTAATCATGAATTTAACGGGTAGTTTCAGGGTAGACGCTTAAATTTCGCCCGTTGTGAACATATCACTTTATTTTTTTTTTCCAGTGGGAAACATCGCTGAATCAACTTGGTGAATTGGAGTTTCTGGTCAAGCAGTCTTTAGGAGATGAGCCAATTCCGGTTAGTAAAAGAGCATATACTAATAAAGAAATGACGGTAGATATGAGCTGAAGGTGATGCATGCTAAAATCAAGGTTAATGCATCGGTAAGATATAGCCGAATTTTTTCAGTATTCTCCTTCTGTTATTTGACTCATTTAACGTAAAATTTGGTGGCGTACTGATCTGGAATGGTTAGAAAATCTATGGAACAAGAACTTTGACTACTTCAGAAATCTGTCATTTAGTCCGTTTATTCAGCAAATGAAGTGGGACCCCAACAGAAGTCATTGGGCCATTTCCGAGTGTCAAGTTGCCTCCGTGTCTAAATATGAAACGAGTTCCGCCTACAGTTTTTTTAATGCTGATTAACAACCTCTTTTTCCCGAATCCCGCTCAGAGCCTGAAATTTTTTTCAGGTCTCTGTTCTAGTAGTGTTACGGCCGCACTTGCATTAATGACCATTATCACTCAGTTGCTACTATGGGACAAATTACTTTCATCTTTACTGTACTTGGGCCAAGTCAAAACGTCCCCATATAAAGGGCTAACCCATATACGACCGCTCTCATGTGGCTTTGATAGCTCAGTTGAGAGAGCACTGCACCGGCATCGCAGAGGTCGTGGGTTCGAATCCCGCTCAGAGCCTGAAATTTTTTTCAGGTCTCTGTTCTAGTAGTGTTACGGCCGCACTTGCATTAATGACCGTTATCACTCAGTTGCTACTATGGGACAAATTACTTTCATCTTTACTGTACTTGGGCCAAGTCAAAACGTCCCCATATAAAGGGCTAACCCATATACGACCGCTCTCATGTGGCTTTGATAGCTCAGTTGAGAGAGCACTGCACCGGCATCGCAGAGGTCGTGGGTTCGAATCCCGCTCAGAGCCTGAAATTTTTTTCAGGTCTCTGTTCTAGTAGTGTTACGGCCGCACTTGCATTAATGACCGTTATCACTCAGTTGTTACTATGGGACAAATTACTTTCATCTTTACTGTACTTGGGCCAAGTCAAAACGTCCCCATATAAAGGGCTAACCCATATACGACCGCTCTCATGTGGCTTCGATAGCTCAGTTGAGAGAGCACTGCACCGGCATCGCAGAGGTCGTGGGTTCGAATCCCGCTCAGAGCCTGAAATTTTTTTCAGGTCTCTGTTCTAGTAGTGTTACGGCCGCACTTGCATTAATGACCGTTATCACTCAGTTGCTACTATGGGACAAATTACTTTCATCTTTACTGTACTTGGGCCAAGTCAAAACGTCCCCATATAAAGGGCTAACCCATATACGACCGCTCTCATGTGGCTTTGATAGCTCAGTTGAGAGAGCACTGCACCGGCATCGCAGAGGTCGTGGGTTCGAATCCCGCTCAGAGCCTGAAATTTTTTTCAGGTCTCTGTTCTAGTAGTGTTACGGCCGCACTTGCATTAATGACCGTTAACCTCTTTTTCATATGAAAGGTTTTGCGCGAGGACTGGTTTTGAAACAGAGGCAAAGGGTAATTCGGAAATGGCCTGTTACCATGGCAACTACATGTTCTTACGTTGGTGATGCATTTGTTTCCAGGCCTACTCGGATGAATACAGCTTCCTTGTGTATGACAGTTTTGAGAGGAACATGATTCAAGGTAACGAATGCCGGAGCAGTCAAGTGTTCATTTAGCGCTAAATTTTTGGTGCGAGCAATCACATCCGTGACTACGAACACACCTGAAGAAACGTAATTCATGTTGTGGAGCGGTTTCTAATGACTAACTGCCTTATTCTAAATCCGAGTTAATCATTGAGCGAACCCTTGAGAGAGTCTCGGCAGGTAACTAACGAATCACAACGTTAATTTGGAGACTTGCAGCTCGCGTCTAGCACGTGAAAAACGTGCTCAACCAATTACAGTTCAAAACAGACATGCAGCTAATGTGTCAAGCGCGGGAAACTAGTGCTAAACCAATCTCTGTGCCGAAGGCGCGCAACCGGTGAATGGAGAACGCGAGCGACATGGTAATCCTATTTGAAAGCAAAGACGTAGAACCGTTTTCGAAAGTCGAAAAAGTTGAAACCAAGGAGCATTTGGTTTTACATATTTTTCTTGACTGGCTGAGATAGCGATGCCTTCTTTGTGCAAGAAAAAAAAAATAAAGCGAAGTCATATTGATGGAGTAAGCGTAACACTGCTACGCTACTCGCTATCTATCACAGAACAGATAGTGAGTAGCGCGAGTTGCGTAGCCAATCAGAGAACGGCATTCGTGATAGAACGTTACTAGACCTAGTAGATTTTTACTAAAATTTATTAGTAGAATTTTACTGATACAAAGGCTTTAATATGATTGGCTGAGCTGTTGCACACTACCATCCATTAGTGTGCAGTGGCTTGGTTTGGTCGCCAAAATTGCAACGTTTCCTCGTTTCCCTGAAGTTTCCAAAGAACATGAATAAACAAAAGAGGGGGTATTTACGGTTTCTTGAATCAAATAAAGCTCACTTTTTTAAAAGAAACTGATGAGCGCGCGTACACAACTTCAAATGTCGAATTCAAGAATAGGCCACATTCGATATATATCGATATCCTAACATGGCCCCGAGGCCTTCGGGTCAAAATTGTAAATTTTAAAGTTTTCTTTGTTTCCTAGTCCCCAAAAAAGGTACTTGAATACAAAGAAACCATCACCAAGTATAAAATGTCTGCCTTGTCTCCAGCGCTGTCGTGTCTTTTCCCGCCAATAGGCTAGTTTCGAATTGTGCAGAAACAAAAGAACAGAGTCGAGGTTCAGGGGAATAATTAGCATTTTGCATTGTTCATAACAAAGGAAAATGCAAATTATTCCCCTGAACCTCGACTCTGTTCTTTTGTTTCTGCACAATTCGAAACTAGCCTATTCACTACTTACACAATACCATAATGCACCTCTTTAACCCCCCCAAAATTTTGCATACTCATTGTTTGCAATTTCTCCTGGGACATGAACATGTCCCAAGAGTAATCAAAAACAATGCCTATGCAAATTTTTTGGGGGGTAAAAGAGGAGTATTATGGGATTTGTGCAAGTAGAGAATAGTAATTATTTTAAGGCATTTTCTTTGTTTTCTCGGGTCACGTGATTAGAGTTTTTAGTTCGGTCACGAAATTTTAAGCTTTGCTTTACTCTGCTTGGCTTTGCTTTGATTTTGCTTTTCTCGGGTTGTTTTGTATTCGAATTAGTATAGGCCGAGGATTCCGCTTTATGAAGCGATGAATGCGCCGAGGGACAAATAAAGAACGACAAAGCTAAAAGTCTGTGACGGCTCTCGCGTTTCAAGTACATCACTAGCGCATAATTTAATTCTTAAGTAAGAAGAACAGTGTTAAGGACAGACTGTTCTTCTCATTGGACTCGAACATGTTTATTAACATTCTTTATATCGTGATTCTCAGGGAACCTTGATGATCTTGTGTATCAAGTGGACCACTCGTTTTGCGAGACAACCAAAGTTTTGCATGAGCAGTTTGAAAACTGTTCAACACTGAAAGATGTCACTATCAGGTATTATTTTGTACTGGTCGTTATATATCAAACACGAAAGAAGGTTTTTGATTGCATTTCCAAACGCCAATAAGAGAGTTGAAAATAGTTGTAAAAATTACATTTCATTGCTTCGTAGGAGCCGTTCGTCTACCGTGTATGGAAAGCGCAACCTTGGGCGAGCAACGTACTTCCACTTGAAGGGCTCGTACAAAGCCTTACAGGGTGTCCCGTCACTTCGTGACCCGATGTTAAAACTTGAAAGAAGGGCCACGAAAGTCCTTCATAAAGAACATGGCGTCAACGTCTTCTAATGAAAGAGAGTTATTAGCAGCTGTTCAGCAGCTGATCGATTGTCGTTCGGTTGGTCGCTGCTTCGGCCAATCGATCACTAGTCGTCAAGTCGATGGATATTTATTTATCCATGCAAAACAGATCTACAATCTAGACTTCGTTTTAAATGTACGTGGTAGGATTCTGCATTTTAATTCTCCAATTTGTAAAGATAGAAGGCTTAGTTTCTAACATACCGTTTTGAGTATTATATTTTATTTTGTTTTATTTTTCTACTGTTATTTTGAGAATTAGCTTGACCATTAAAAATATCAAAAATAACTGAGACTCAACTGCGGCTTTTAAGAGTTGTATCATAATTTAAGTACTGTTTAAAACACGTGCTGCGAGTGTTTTCAACGGCTTCAAAAATCCGCGATAACACCTACCTGCGAATTTTTCTACTGTTTCAAAAACCCGAGAAAACACGTGCACGCGAATTTTTCTACTGTTTCAAAAACCTGAGAAAACACGTGCATGCGTATTGTTGTGCGGCTTCAAAAACCCGAGAAAACGCGTGCATTTCAATCGACAAAAATTCTGTTGCTTTCGTCGAGAGCTTTTTGAGTCGAAGCTTTTTGCCTCAGTCCTCATTATTTCCTTAGAAGAGTCGTGGTTTAGAAATTCTAAAAGTGAGGAGGAAGAAAGAAAATTTCTAGAAAAATCTGTTCCTAGATCCACACGATATGTAACTAAATGGTCGTTGAAAATTTTTGCCGAGTGGCAAGCTTCAAGAAAGAATGAAGACCCAAGCAAGGAAGAAGCAGGCTTCCACGTGGAACTCGATAAAGTTCAAGCTTTGGACACGAACATTAGGGAGTTTTAGCAATGACGACGGCTACGGCGGGGACGAAGCCTTATAAAAAATGTTTTTATATTTTACCTTCGAATGTTGCAGCTTTGTAAATCTCTTCAGCACGCCTATCGGTCTAAAACCTTACTCAGGCTAAACATGCATCGACAGCGTTCAATTCGAAAAGAAGATACAAAAAATTAGCCATTGTAGTTCGCGCTGTTCAAAATACGTGGAAGTTAATCATTTCACGTTGTCGTTTTGTAGAGGACGGCAAAGAAATGTATCAAGATTCAAAACGCACGTGCACAACTATTGTTCTGCTCATTAAACCTTTTGTTTGGTGACACTCTCGTCGCCGTCGCCGTCGTGGTTTGCTAAAACTCCCTATTGTCGATATGACACCGGAGTCTTTGAATCTTTGGTTGACAAGCGCACTGGACACCGTTCTAATGCACTGTTTCGATACCAAAAGAAAAGTGTTGAGCAAGAACGGAATGTGAGCGATTTATTGGGGCCACCTCGTGATGTAGTGGATGTAGTGGATGTTCCTGACTTAGATTTGAATTACGAAGTTAGGGATGAAGAATTATGTAACATGCCAATGCCCAGTGAAGTATTTCATATAGAGATGTCTAAGTCAGTGTTTCACAACTGCACGTTTAATTTTGCAACAAAGTAAAACCATGTGTATCTTTGTATTGTAAAATATTATCCAGGGAAATGAAATAAATATTGTGAACGCGGGGTGAACTATTTGTACGCCTGTTATGTTGGTTGTTAATGTGTGATTATCATTATACATGAATTTTTAATGTAATTGATTGAGATCTTTATATAAAGATTACGTGTGATCTTTATATAAAGATCATGGTAGTCGTTCTCATTAAAAATTCAGCGATAATTGTATTGTTTAGGCATTCAACCCCACTTTTCCCTGGGACTGAAATCAAGTCCCTTCCCTGGCTTTTCAGAATGACCATGTTTTACCAGGTATAAAGGTTCATGCACGTGATCAATTTGACGTCTCTGATAGGGTCATGTGCTTATGAATTATTAATGAGTTTTTG